>PVJN01015062.1:0-45219 GCA_004026805.1 Lasiurus borealis | reverse complement strand
GTGAATTAAACATCAGGTGATCCATCAGTTAAAGTTATTTCTGGAGTAGTTATAATCTAAATCATTTTTTACCAGAATTTACGGGCACTTAAACATAAGTACTGCCTGTAACTGTGCTTTATGGGCAATATAAAATGATGGTGGGCCCTTCTCCTCTTTCCTTGTCTGTTCACATCACAGAAAATCATACATAATAACCAGAGATATCTAGCATGTAGTTCATTCTTTTGCCTGATGCTTTAGGTAAGGATGGATATACAAGAAGGTGTTGGCATGGTAGAGGGATAGTGCCAGGAAGAAGGGATTTTGTTATCTCTTATAGGAGCAAGTACTGTTAAGTTGCATTAAAACCTCTCATAACTAGCTTTTTTATGAAGACTTTATGGTATTATTACAAGTGTTCATTTCCCAAGGTAAAAACCATCTTAAGGAGATCAAACAAGTTGTAAGCTATGGCATTTGGGGACCGTTATGAGCTAAATTGTGTATATCCCTCCAAATTCATATATTGATGCCCTAACCCCTTAGAACTTTGAATGTGACAGTATTTGGATAGGGTTTTTCAACAGGTAATTAGGTACAATGAGGTCACGCTGCTAGGCACTAATCCAATGGGACTAGATGTTCTTTTAAGAAGAGAGGATTAGCACAGACAAACTCACAGACTAAGGGGCAACCATGTAAAGACATAATAGGAAGGCATACCATCTGCAAGACAAGGGGTGAGGCCTTAGGAGAAAATAACCCTGCAGATACTGTGATATTGGGCTTCTAGCCCCCAGAACTATGACAGAGCCAATTTCTATGACTTAAGCCATTCCATCTGTAGTACAGTACTGTGTTATGGCAGCCTAAGCTGACTAATACTGGAACCGAGAACACACCTTGGACTAGGGCTGGAACGAGGGGGTTCAAGGTAAGGGAGGCTCTCATACCATTGCTATGAAGGCATCACTGGGCTTGCATTGCCCATGCATAAATATCTGCTTAAATTTCTACCTTAGGCCTTTTGCTGCCATATCCTAGTCCTGTCTCAAACAGCTAACAAAAGACCTTGCCACAAACTCCCCTGTAAAACCTCACAAAAAAGGTATTTAGACAGGTGAAAAGTTTCTTCAAATTCCCTATATTTAGCCAATCAGGTCCTGTTTTCATTAATTCACTGAAAACACTTTGAGTGCCTATCATAATTCCAAGTACTCTGTTAGCTTCTAAAAGGGACTATCGATCAAAAGAGAACTATTAAGCACCAACTATACACTAGCACAATGTCAGGCCATTACAAAGAAGATACCTCAATAGATATTAGGGAGCTTTCCTTGGACCCATATGCTGAGCTTGTCTCCATGTGAGACACACACAGTGAAAAAGGCATGGCTTTGCTCACCAATGTCTCACATCCTTCTGTGGAAGCAGATATGTCAGCAGTCACTCTAGCACAAGGCTTAGATTATAATAAAGAGGCAGAAATACTGAAATACTTCATAGGGGCATAAGGAAGAAATAAATATGTTAATGAATCTACGAAGGCTTTTGTGGAAGATGTGGGTTTTCCATGAATCTTTGAACTTTTAAGCAGAACCTCACAGGAGAAGAAGGGGAATGTATCTTGGCTATAAGTCCTCAAAAAGCACCTATTTCCTGTGCATCCCTGAGTGATTACACATGACAAGGAGGTGACAGTTTTGCTGGCAGAGGTGGGAATTAGAAGGGCCTGCACACAGTGAGAGATGTATGACATGAGAGGCCTTACACAAGAGGGGGATGTTCCATAAACTGGATGTTTGGGTTCATAAAAGTGGGGGTAATAAACCACTGGATTCCAGACTTCTGGATTTCACGACCTAGTACACTTTACCAACATCAAGAGTAGAGTACAATGTGGCCAAGTCAAGCCTTTAAAACACCCACTATGTTCTGATCTCTTCTTGCTAGCCAGGGGACTACACACCCGGGAACTACCTCTAGGGACCAAGGACACCCTCCCTCTGAGAGGAACAATGCCTATTATTTTGTAAGATTCCAAAGTCTAAATCATAACTTGTAAATGGGTGGTCCATGAGCTGATTTCGAGCTATGGCTGGGTTTGGTTTGGATTGCTGTGTTTTAAAAGAATTTGCATCAGAAGCCAACTGTGAAAAGTGGTGAAATTTATTTAAAAATCCAGATTTCTCACTGTGTAAGCGTGTGTTTTAAGTTGAGTATCTGTCAACCTTGCCTGTCAGCCACTGACATGACTGCTCCTCCTCCAGGGAGGGTTTTTTAGGCCCCTTCCAGCTGTGCATCCCAGTACGGTACCTGTCTGGCCTCTGGAGATCCCTGATTGAAATCCTGTAAAGGGGGACCCGGGTACGGTTACTCTCATCAACAGAAGTCAGTTCTTTCATCAGTGAAATGGACAATAATGTGGGGAATAAGTGAAAAGATGAATATGAATTCTTTGGAAACTAAGCACTGGACTAGTGCAAGGTTATAATAGTTTATAGTTGATTATGAGTTTGGGCCATTCAGACTCCTTCTCACAAGTTTACTGCATCAGTCACTTAGAGGTACTGGAGCAAATTTGGTTTCTATTCGAAAGAGTAAGGTTGGGCAGTGAGGAGAGACAGGAAAGCACAGTAAAAGTGGTAGAAGTTCAGGTAGGCAGAAAAGCTGGGAACTAAAAGAGAACACAGGAGCCATCATGATAAACCTACGGGTGGCTGGTTATCTCTATAGTTAGTAACTGATTCTTACTGTGCAAAATTGTCCTGCAACACTGACATCCAACAATGTCACAATCACAAGCTCCACTACTAAAGGCCCCATATGTGCCAGGAATGTGCTAGGCATTTATTCAACTTAATTCCAAACATAGTTATGAGGCCCAACCATGTGCCTGAAACGGGGGACACAATGATGTCCCCAGGGCAAGGCCCCTGCTCTCACGAGGTCGAGTATGGGAGACAGATGTTAAACAGCTGTATACATGAAAACCGTTTTTATTATCAATGTAGTAAGTGCAGAAAGAGGAAGTTCCTGGTGCTATTGAGGTGTATAATAGATGGATCTCACCTAGTCTCAGAAAGTCAAAGAAGACTCCTGACGAAGAAACATTTAAAATTAAACCTTAAAGATGTATAGGGTTACCAGGTGGCAGAGATAGGGAGAGCTATGTAGGCAGAGAGCAGACTTATATAAATTATTCTTTTTAGGCTTTGGAAGGATTATTCCAATTTAACAGATCAAAACCTGTTAAGAAAGACTGAGTTAAACCGTAAGTGACAATGTTGGGATTGGACCCCAAAGCCATGAGCTCTCTCCTTAGTTTTGTCAGTCTTCCATTCTCTACAATTTACGGCATTTCTTACCATTAGGAAAAAAGAATAGATAATTTTACCAGGACATTTTCCCCTCTCTCATTACCTAGTCAAGTCCTAATCCTCGCTGGAATCACATTTTATGAGTCTATCATTCATAGTAATCTTTCCCTCCTTCCCACACCTCAGACTATAAACTTCACAAGGCCGGTCAAGTATGCTTTGGTTCAGTATTCCTCCTCATGACTATTCCCAGGCCTGCACATACTAGATGCTCAGTAAATACTTGTGGGGGAAAATCATCAGATATGAAGCAGGAAACACGTGCCAGAATCTGTGAGCAAGGATTTAGACTTGAATTTTGCCCAGCACAGACAAGAGGGAGCTGTGTATAATTTTCCACAAACAGAAGATCAATTTTTGCTGTGACAGCACAAGTCTAGCCTGGTGGGGAAAGTCAAGTCACATGTCTGCCCCTGGTGTAAAGTTGTAGATTTTTGGCAGATGCATTCTACCATTTTGGCTGTCACATTTGTGTGTGTGTGTGTGTGTGTGTGTGTGTGTGTGTGTGTGTGTGTATTTCTTCTCTGATAGTCTCCTTCTGTTTCCGTGGAAAAAAGCCAAGAGTTGAAGTGGGGGGAGGGTTGTGTAGGAAGAGAATCAAAGAAAGGGCTAGCTATTCAATTTCCATCAGAAGTGATCAAGGGAGTTTCTTTATTAGAGGCAAAAGACTTTAGAAGCAGTAACAATATTCGTAACCCCGGAAACAATAACACTAATAGCCACAATCCAACCATAATTTAATCCTGTCAACAACAATTTAAACTCACTAAGCATTTACTGATTACTTACTATATGTCAGGACCAGTATTATTAATTTTTTTTAATTTACAAAACCATCCCATTTAAATTCTAGTGACCAACTTGTGAGGTAGGAAATACTACGTCCATTTTACAGATAAAATAATTGAGATAAGGAAGGAAAGAATATAACATGATCAAGATTATCTGGCTTGAAAACAGAAAGAGCTATAGCTGAAACTCAGGCCCATGTGAGATCTCCTCCCTGTAATATACTTTCTCTTCCAAAGGAGACTGGCCATTTCCAGGCTGTTTCTCATTGTTTTGGGGCAGTGGTCGGCAAACTCATTAGTTAACAGAGCCAAATATCAATAGTACAACGATTGAAATTTCTTTTGAGAGCCAAGTTTTTTTAAACTTCAACTTCTATCACCACTTCTTCAAAATAGGCTCGCCCAGGCCATGGTATTTTGTGGAAGAGCCATACTCAGGGGGCCAAAGAGCCTCATGTGACTCGCCAGTCACAGTTTGCCGACTACAGTTATTTTTTTTTAAATATATTTTATTGATTTTTTACAGAGAGGAAGGGAGAGAGATAGAAAGTCAGAAACATCGGTGAGAGAGAGACATCGATCAGCTGCCTCCTGCACGCCCCACAGTGGAGATGTGCCCGCAACCAGGATACATGCCCCTGACCGGAATCGAACCTGGGACCCTTCAGTCCGCAAGCCGACGCTCTATTCACTGAGCCAAACCAGTCTCGGCTACCGACTACAGTTTTAAGGCAAAGAACCTTTAGGAAGGATGGTTTGATTTTCCTCTTGACTTGATTCCACAATGATATTTCTATTTTATTTGGATGAACTATTTAGTAAGGACTTGGTCCTGGTTCCACATTAGAATAGTATTTAAAGCATTACAATCAGACTTAGAAAATTACCGGAGCTATATCTCATAAACTAGCTTGAAAAATACTAGCATAGCTTTCTTGCTGATGGGTAAGTTCAAGAAAAGAGGTTGAATCTCAATTCAAAACTCACCTGCACCATTTTATAGTTGCACTAATACTTTAACTCCTTTAAATGTCTATTTCGTCCCATAAAATAAGGCAATACTACTTCATCTCACGGTAATACTATGAGGACTAAGATAATCACTGTCCATACAATCCCTCATCAGCAGGCAGGTAGCACCTGTTCATGCCTCTCCTCCTCCTCCTCCTTGGATTCTGCCTCGAATTGTTTGAACTACTTTCCCTGACGTCTCCCAAGAGCTGCTCTTCCAACTCGCACCCTTTCATGTGGTCTCCCTCGAGTCTTTGTCCAGCTATGCACTACACTGCTCCTTTAACCTCCCTTTTCTCATAAATCAATCACGCCAGTCCTCTTTCCTCCACAGAGTGATTTACTTTATTTCTTCCCCTACTGGAGGCAGAGCAGGATGTGAAATGTAGTCACACTCGTGGGAGTTGTGGGAGAAGAAAGATGTGGGCTCCCGGGAAGCTCCAAGCTTAACTGTCCCATCAGAATGGGGGGCTTTGTGGAGGAGGCTTCCCATGCCTCACCATGCTCTTTCCCGGGGTTCTCAACACCAGGGAGGGGGCCAGCGGGCCAGTTTCTGGATCAGCACAGGATATGGTTGTAGAGACGAAGGCACCTAATCGCTCACCTCCTTCTGACATGCTGCCTTCAAACCCGGGGTGTTTTCCTCCTTGCACTCTGTCAAATGTGGTTTTAATCAGCGGCAACCACAAAAAAACAAACTTGAGGATTTTTTTTTTCTTTTCAATTTCCACGGCTGAATAACTTCGCAGGGGCCTATAGGAGGCTAGTTCGACCCTCCAAGGTGCAGGCGAGCAGATGGAAAACAGGTGGATTGTGAACCAAGCGCTGGCCATGCTCATCACTTCTCACAGGGGCAGTGAGCCCACCGATGCCAGAGGAGGCACAGTGCATGTGGCTGCCCAGCTACGAACCCGCCCCAGCCCTCCACTCCCCGCTGCCAACCTATGGCAGAAGGTGCTGCCACAGTGAGCTCAGGAATACACAGCTGTGAGCTCTCCACAAATAAACTCCTTTATTGGCTCCCTGCTGCTTAACGCAAATTCAAGATTTATTGCAAGACTCGGAAGTTCCCTAACTGCACCAAATTCTTGATTCCTTATGCCTTGATCATGCCATTCTTGCTTTGCCCACATGGCTAAGTCTGACTCATCTTTCAAAATCTTGCTCAGAATGCCCCTGCCAATGACCCTCTGGTCTCCCAGATGAATGGTCGGCAAACTCATTAGTCAACAGAGCCAAATATCAACAATACAATGATTAAAATTTCTTTTGAGAGCCAAATTTTTTAAACTTAAACTTCTCCTAATGCCACTTCTTCAAAATAGACTCTCCCAGGCTGTGGTATTTTGTGGAAGAGCCACACTCAAGGGGCCAAAGAGCCGCATGTGGCTCACAAGCTGCAGTTTGCCGACCATGGTCCCAGACCATTGTGTTTCCTCAGAATTTTCACAGCTTCTCCAGGTTTGCCTTGGGATGGTATTCATACGCTCCTGTATTGTAATTATTTACTTATTTATCTATCCTCTTAGACTGTGAGTGATTAGGGAGTGGAAATATGACCTATTTAGGGTAGTCGTAACTCATGTGAAAACTACATGTTACATAGCAATAAAAACACATGGGCTTGGAGTGGAATAGACTTGGATTTGAATCCTCTCACTGCCATCTCCTCTCTAGATCATGGTGGGAAAGTTACTTTACTTTGCGCAGCCTCTGTTTGCTCATCTGTAAATTAGGGACAATTCATGTGAGACCCCCTCTCATAGTAGCACTAAATGAGATAATGCCTGCAGAGTGTGTAGTGCAGCTCTTGGCACACAATGAATACTATTATACTTATATAAATATTAATTTTGGTGCTCTGCAAATGTTTCATGGGTGAGCGGTTGCCATGAACCATGACGGTAAATGGTTCTAACGAAATGGACTGAACCCAGGCTTTTGCCTGAAACACCATTGACCTAGGAATAACTCTGAGGCTTGGAGCTGTTCATTAGACTTTATTAAAATTATTTTAACCTTTGGTGGTTGCCAGAGCCAGACATGCCGGGGAGCTGAGGTTGGCCACAATGAGCTGTGTCTTCCCACGCATCCCCACCTCTGGCAGAGCCATAGAGGGGCCCGGGCCGAGGGCCAAGGGAACATACTCCTCACTCAAACCTGCACACTGACGTGTGTCTTTTCAAAGCTGGCAGAAAGGTTCAGCTGTTTGGATCTTTCGGTGACACTGAGTCTTTTAGCTTAAAAATATCTACACACACCCACCTGACTCCAAAAGCCTGGTCTGAACCCAAGTACAGGCCAGCCTGACCTTGTGTTGCCCTACGGAGAAGAAATCCCTGACTCTCATTACCTGCTGTGGAGGTGGAGGCTATCATCAGCACCACCAGGAGCCTACCACCGGGTAAACGATCCCAGGACTTCCTGCTATAGCCACGATTACCCCCAAGTTCTATCTTGAAGGGGGATCAGAGGTCTCCTGGCACCACAGTGAAGGGCTCAGGACCTTACTGTGGGGTACAGAGTTTCTTACTTTTCCGTGAAGGCACCTGATGAGTCTACTTCTGAGGGGGTTTCTCCTTTCTCCCCTTTTCCCTGCCTGCCTCCAAGTTTCTTCTGTTTTATCACCCACGGTCCAGTTGCCGGCTCTTCATTCATTGTGGCTCAGAGTCAGCCTTCACTGCCTTTGAGAGGCTTACTTTAATTATATCTAGGCTCATATCTAAATAAAGTCACATTCTCAGGTTCCAGTGGACATATCTTTTGGGGGTCCTCTATTCTATCCACGATGCTTACCCCTCTCTACCCTTGCCTGCCTATTTGCTACCTGCCTTTCAAGTCTCTTTAGGAATGACTTCCTTTTGGAATGTTTACCTTAACATAGACTCAAGTTAGTTGCTCCTCTGAGCTCCAATGGAGTATCATGTTTTGTTTTGTTTTGTTTTTGGATATTAGCATGTAAGGTGTGTTAGTGACAGACCAGAACTACACAGATATTTCAAATCACCATTTCTCATGGACTAACTTGTGTCTTCCTCAAATTCACCTACTGAAGCCTAACTCCCAATATCTCAGAATGTGACTGTATTTGGAGACAGGGTTTTTAAAGATGTAATTAAGCTAAAATAACATCATTACTCTTATCAAATATGACTAGTGTCCTTATAAGAAGAGAAAATGTGGCCAGAGATAGTTACAGAGCGAAGACCTCGCAAAGACACAGAGAGAAGATGACCACTTGCAAACTAAAGAGAGATTTCAGGAAAAAAAAAATCACTCTATGGACACCTAGATCTTGGACACCTGGCCTCCAGAACTGTGAGAAAATAAATTTCTGTTTTTAAAGCCTCTTATTCTGTGGTGCTTTTTGATGGAGCCTTAGAGGGTTGATATACCACCCAAGAGAAAAACTACTCATGATGTGTTAAAAAATAGATACGGCATTTAAAGTTAGAGTAGTTTTCTAACTATTTGGGCAATGTGCTCAACCTCTCTGAGCCTTATCTAGAAAATATAAATAAGAACATTTTCCTTCAGATTTTCTTAGGGTCCTGAAAATTGAGGTCTAGTTATTTGTGCATCTGTTCATTTCTTCCACAGTCACACATGAGGTGACCATGACTGTTACAGGTGCTGAGCACAGATCACTGAATATGATCAATAGGGTCACCACTCATGTGGTGGCCACATTATCATGCAGGGAAGAAAGACAGCAAAAGAACAAACAAGAAACATCAAATAGTGAAAGGCATAACAACGAAAATCAAAGAGTGATGTGATAGGATTTTTGGGGTGAGGGGGCTCTTCTTGATATTGGTGACTGATTTAATTTGCTGTCTAAAACTTATGAATGTAATCCTTATTAACAGCCATTAACAGCACCCTCAAACCAAGCTGTTTTTCTTTCAACAAAGCAAATAATTTATTTTTGCATCAGTGTACTACCTCTCCATTGTGTTAATGTTACTGTTTTTTACAGACATCTCACTAAATCTTATCAATAACTTTGAGAAGCATAGATCAGATAGCAAGCTATTTCCTACATATGCAAATAGATACCCATAGGGTTCAACTGTCACATCTACCATCAGTGACCATATCAAAGAGATCTGGCATCAAATCATTCAGTTCACATTTACTGACTAAGAGCATAAGTATTCTAGAAGAAAAGATAGGGGAAAAACTTGATGACACTGGTCTGGGCAATGATTTCCTGGAAATGATACCAAAAGAACAAGAAACAAAAGCAGAAACAGACAAATGGGGCTACATCAAATTAAAACACTTTTTCTAAGTAAGGCAACATCTGGAATGGGAGAAAATATTTGTAAATCACATATGTGATAAAGGATTAATATTCAAAAATATGTAACAAACTCCAACAACTCAAGAGCAAAAGAAATAAATACACCAACTTAAAAAGGGGCAAAGGACTTGAATAGATATACAAATGGCCTACAGATATACTAGTATGATAAGATGTTCATCATCACTAATCATCAGGGAAGTGCAAATCAAAACCACAATGAAACAACCATATAACAACAAACCACACCTGGTAGGACAGTTATTATCAAAAACAAGATAAAAAGTAGTGGCTAGAATTTGAAGAAACTGGAACCCTTGTGTACTGTTAAATGGGAATATAAACTGGTGTAACTTCTATGGTAGTTCTGTAAAATATTAAAAATAGAACTGTCATACAATCCAGTAATCCCACTTCTGGGTATATAACCAAAAGAAATGAAATTTAGATCTCAAGAGTTATCTGCACTCTCATACACTTTGCAGGATTATTCACAATATCCAATTCATGAAAACAACTTAAAGTTCACAGATGAATGGATAAAGAAAATGTGGCATATACATACAATGGAATATCATTTGTTACTTAAAAAAAAAAAAGGGAAGGAAATTCTTCCACAGACACATCCTGGATGAACCTGAAAGACATTATGCTTAGTGACATAATCCAGTCACATAAGGACACATGCTGCAGGACCCCATATTTGAGGTATCTACAACAGTCAAACTCACTGAAACGGAGAGTAGAATGGTGCCTTCCAGGCTGGGATAATGATATATTTGTCCGTATATGACCCACATTCTCCAGCATTCAATGTTGAATTGACTTTTTTATTAGTATCATTAACAATAAAAACCACATTATATTTCTGCCATCATAAAATTATTTTTGGCTAAATTTATTTTTCATATCTTCTGATGATCAAAAAACAAATTTAAGATACATTTTATGATACTTTTTTTCCTGCCAAAGAATTGCAAATTTCCCTTTTTCTTAGAAGCAATGTAGATTTTATGCCAATAGTATTCTAAAGAATGGGGATGGTTTGGGGTGGGGAGACAGAAAGAATTAAGAGTATTTTTTTTAGGCAGGGCAATCCAAGGCCATTTCCCAATATGTGCTCAAACGAAGTTTTTCGAAGAGGATTATAATAAATACACTCAATGCAACTGATTATTATTAGCTAAACATCAGAAGTTTTTGAGATGACCTTGGCCAAGTGAGGTAGCCTAACAATGTTTTGAGAGAAATTGGTCAGTGCCAATATAAAAAAATACCTTTATAACAAATTAAAAAGATAAGACCTTCTGTTGGAAATCCTTCTTTATTTAATATAATGTAAAAAATACTTTAAATATGAAATTTACACAAGAATAATCAAAGAAAAGGAAATAAAACTATTCATATCTCCTCATCTAAGACCAAAATTATGGTATGTCATTATACATATAGATCTATCTACATATAGATCTATCTACTAGTATGTCTTTTTCTCAATCAATACTATATTTTTAGCATTCTTTATGTTAGTGAATCTTTACTATATTAAAGTCTAAAACAGATTAGCTATAAGATTCTAGTTTGAATATTCCAATTTTTATTTTGCTTTATAAATTTGTTTTGTATAAAGATGCTGCAAGAAAAGCCTCGTATATGTTCTTCTGAATATATTTTTCTCTCATTTCAAACCCCCATTCCATCTAAAATAGTCTCAAAATGAAGATGGATTTATAAAGTACTTACTTGGAGTAAGAATATCAACCTATTTCACGGGGATTATTTTATTGACTAATTCTCAACCAAGTACTCGAGGTAAAACTCTGCTCAGACTGCCAGGGACAGTACCTTGAAAATTATACCTTCCTCTACAAAATCAACATTCTAGTGGCGGTAAGATTTGTACTAGACAATGAACATACTCCAATATTTTTATTGTCTCTCATCTCTGTGACTGTTTCTAGAGGCCAACAGAAATACATTTTATAGAAAGCAAAATACAGAAACAAGAAACACTTCCTGAGTTGCCGAATGCAAAATCTGGCAAAGTGCTTTAACATTCATTCTTTCTAAGAGGGAGGGAGATGAATGCTTTCTTCTCTGTCCCTGAAGAATCAGGTTAAATGAACCATTTACAAGTTTGCAGAAACTCATTTTATTTACCCCAGAGCTTCCTATGTAACCCATCATCTGAGGGTCGCTATAAACTGGCAGCTGAATAATCATAGCAATAACATTTGCTATATTTTATTTCACATGCCAAAATCACTTGATTATGCATCTCTAGGGGGGTGTAAGTTAGATTTAATAAGCAAGATGGCAAACCTTAGAGCTCCTAGCCACATATAAAAGCAGAAATGCCAGAGAAGGGTGAGGTCTTAACAGGTGTTTTATGAAGAAGAAAGCACCACACAGGGCAAGGGACTGCCATTTATTGTGCACTTACTATGTGTCAGTTACAGGGCTAGCATTTCCACATACTTTGTTTCTCTACTTTTCAATAAGTGACCTAATGTATATTTCTAAGATACAGATTTTTAAGATGTGTTTCTAAGAGCAAACAGAGTGGCTGCACTGTGATGGCCAAGGCATGCTTGAAGCAGGGTTTGAACACATAGCATGTAGTTCTCAATCCATCCCTCTGTTTTGTCAAAGTTGGGTCCTCATAATAGGAGATATGTAAGTAGAGATTGGAAGACCACCTATAGTGAATTTTATTGAGGATATTAAAACATTTTCTGGGAGATAAGATATGGCACTTCCAATTCTGATAAAATCTCAAGATTCCCTATTTTTATAATTATCAAAAACAAACAAAAAACAGCCATTAACAATAGCTACAAATGCCTACACTGTGATCATGAACCATTGTGGCCAGTGGTTACTAGAGCAAGGATGCACTCATCTTGGGCCTGGAAGAGCAACCTGTATTCAAATTTGGGCAACTTTTGACAGCTGGCTTCTGTCTCTATGTTCTTGGCTTTGTTCATCTAGAAAGCCACATTTTTTTTTTATTATCCACAACTATTTCCTTTAGGCCAACCTCTTGTTTTCAGCCTACAATCATTATAGTTATCCATGCTTTTCTCTACCTTTCCACACTGTGAGCCTTGAAGAAAAATAATCATGTCAGATCCTTTATTCAAGTGCCTAGCATGGTGCTTGACATGAAGGAGGGCCTTGATATCATTCAGTGAATGAAATGAGCAAGAAGGTATTAAGGGAGTGACAGGGTGGGTGCTTCTGAAGGGTGTCCCAAGACAGAAGCAGCAGCATGTAGGGGGGCGTGGGTACCTTTGAAGGGCAAGCATGCCTGCTATGAAGAATTCAAAGAGCTTAGTATGTTTGTAGCAGGGTGCCTATGGAAGGCAATGAGATCCTAGAGAAAGATGGGCCTGTATATATTTTTTTCAATGACTTGGAATTCTCTTGAGGACAGCAAGAAACTTCTCAGAGAAGGGGATTTCAGAGCGGTAGATTCAAACTGGTGCTTAAGAATCATCACTCTGACTATTATGTAGAGTAAAAGGGGCAAAACTGTGAGTACAAGGATCAGTTAGGAAGTCATTGCTGTTTAGGTGCAGCCCAACTTCTGCAAAGTGGAGTGAGATGTCAGATGTGAGGACAGTGAACAGGTAGCCTCACTAGGATT
This sequence comes from Lasiurus borealis, assembly GCA_004026805.1. Classification (NCBI taxonomy): domain Eukaryota; kingdom Metazoa; phylum Chordata; class Mammalia; order Chiroptera; family Vespertilionidae; genus Lasiurus; species Lasiurus borealis. The sequence continues at coordinate 32,100 of PVJN01015062.1, read as the reverse complement.
CTGGAAGTGGTAGGGCACTAGGGGTAAGGGTTACTGGTGTGTCAAAAATAACAGTGTGACTTCAGGTTAAGTGGTTTGTAGATGGTCCTACTGTTCATTAGGATAGGGCAGTGGTTGTCAAACTCATTAGTCAACAAAGCCAAATATCAACAGTACAAGGATTAAAATTTCTTTTGAGAGCCAATTTTTTTATTATATATTTTATTGATTTTTCACAGAGGAAGGGAGAGGGATAGAAAGTTAGAAACATCGATGAGAGAGAGACATCGATCATCTGCCTCTTGCACACCCCCTACTGGGGATGTGCCCGCAACCAATGTACATGCCCTTGACTGGAATTGAACCTGGGACCTTTCAGTCCGCAGGCAGACGCTCTCTCCACTGAGCCAAACCAGTTACGGCAAGAGCCAAATTTTTAAAATTTAAACTTCTTCTAACGTTACTTCTTCAAAATAGACTTACACAGGCTGTGATATTTTGTGGAAGAACCACACTCAAGGGGCCAAAGAGCTGCATGTGGCTTGAAAGCTGAAGTTTGCCAACCACTGGGAGAAGGGATAGAGGAGGAGGAGAAAGATTAAGTTCAGTTTCAGGACTTCAAGTTTGAGTTGTCTAATACACAGTAGACTGTGAAGGTATAGAACTCATACAAAGAACAGAGTGAGAAACCTAGACTTGAAACAATGCAAGGGTTCATTGAATTTAATACAGATTATACTTAAAACTTTTCTGCGATATAACTGAATACGTGAGCATCACAAGAGATTACTCCTGGACATACTGGGAAACTAACTATGACTGAGGGTTATGTTGGAGTTGCAAACTGTTTCCATTGGTCTAAAAAGGCTTATGAAATAAGGCAATCATTTTTATTCAGGTCATCAAGATAAACTAAAATGCCACATTTGAGTACTATAGATTAGAATTATATTGAGTCATTGTAGGGATAGAGATGATTTCCAAGAAGAAAATGACATATGTATTAAATGGAATGGGTTTGAGAGATAAATGAGGCAGAAGGACCATCAGGAGGAAAAAATAATAATTAAACTCATAAAGGAACTCATGAATGAGTAAATGAATAAAGGAATAAAACTTTACATATAATTAAATTAAGCTACAGTGAAAGCAAGGTTAAATATAACAAGAGTCAATTTTCTAGAAGAAATATTTGAACAGAACAGAGGAAAGATGGACAGAGAGTTGTAGATTAGGATAGTCTGACTTTTTTTTACTCTCAGCAAGAACAACTATACTTTTTTTTTTTTTACCACAATTGTTTTTAAAAACCCAGACACATACAACACAGAATAAAAATATGAATTTAAAAAGAAAATGATTTCTAAAATGTTTAATCCACAAAACCATAAATATCATAAATTCACTATGATGTACAAGCATAAATACAAAGGTAAAATGTATTAGGATGTTCATCAAAGAAGAAAAAGGAGAATATTAGGAATATGTGCCATAACAGATCACTCCCAACAAGAGAGAGATACAACTGGAGGAAGGCCAAGAGAGGTTTTTATAAAAGTCCAGGTTGCACAAAATAGTTGGCGAATCCAGGTCTATGAGCAGTGCAGACCGAACATTCCGAAGTATTTAGGAAACCCACCCTTCCTTGTTATGGCCCCTTTCCCCGCCAGCATGGACGGAAAGCCTGTACTTACAAAATGTTGGCTTCTAAAACTGTGAGCCACGCATATTAGAAAAACAAAGGACATTTGGTGAGCAATGGGTGCAGGAAGTACTTTGACAAGTGGGGTTAAGCTGGGCCCCACAGGAGTGAGATTGGAAACGGTAGTTTTTGTTGGCAAAACTTGTGGTCCTTAAGTTCTTTGTGTCTTAAATGCTAGGGGAGGCTGAGGGATTTCCCAATATGATAGAGTAATGTAAAAGAAACCATATACCTTGGCAGGCCCCAAGTATTTTATATTCCCCTTGAGGCCAAGCTCCTACACACACATGCACACACACACACACACACACACACACACACACGCCTAAACTATTTACATATCACTCTGAACTATTTTGGTTCCTCCTCTATCTCCTCCTCCACTTGTGTTAAGTCCATAAAATAACACTTAAGTATGTGATTCTTTGTAATTTGGATTGTGTGGTCAATGGAAACCACTGTTTTAAATTCCCTGGAAACATGGGTCATAGATACTATATTTAAATAAATTTCAGAGTCATCAGCTGGCTGAATTTTTCCACCAATATTTTCACCTTGTGTCCAGTGATTCACATACATGCCCCACCCCTCCTTCCTCTCAACCTTCTGTAAGCAAATGCATCACAGTCCCTGCACTCTGATCCACACTCGGTCCATAATGATGTCAGAGAGCCTTGATTTTTCCCTTTTTGAGAGAGAGAATTTTCCATGTGGGTTGAAAAAATACAGCAAAAGGAGAGGGAATAGGGCAAGATATAGTCACTCAGTTTCTCAGTGAGGATGGTACACGTTGAGATGTGGTTTTAAATTATCACTGGGGCACAAGTCCAGCTTGACCAGCAAGGTTGCCAGTCAGAAGTGAAGGCTGGAGTAGGGGCTTGGTGGATGCTAAAATGACTGAGGGGGCAACCCCCAGGATGTGACCATCCCTGATGGGGAGCATATTGAGTTTCCCTCAGAAAGCAAAAAAGGCTTCCTATCCATTTCAAAGCATCAGCAACACCTATTTTGTACGTAAGGAGAGGAGCCACCCTCTGAGGATTGAGCTGTTCTTTGTGTCCCTTCCAGGATTCAGCTGCCCAAAGGCTGCAGCTACGTGTGTTCCTGACAAGGTCCCACGGGACAAGAGTGTTATGAGCCAAACCTCAGGTCACTCCCGTCACCACTGAAGAAAGTAGCGCTCTGGTCTCCAATTCAGGAGTTTTTAAGGTTCTGTTTGTGGTTCAGCTGCTGAATCATCCTCACCTTGGGCCTCATTACCTCACCTTCCTGTGTTCAAATCTATAATTCTTGGTAAAGGGAATTACATGAGACCTAGTTCTTACCTCTCAGCTAATGGCAATAGGCAGCATGTTTTTTCAAATTCCATATATAAAATAACCAGTGCAGAATGAACACTCCTTTTAAACTCTGTTAGGAAACACTGTAATAAAAAATACTTTTAAAAATAATTTGTATAGGTAAAATAGCACTTGCGCCTAATGAAACAAACACTTCATCAGAAACAATATAAAGTGAGTCTTCTCTTACTAAAATTTCAACCCTGGGAACAGAGGTTAAAAAAAAAGTTTCCTGTAAGATTTTTACATAGATGCAGACTTTAAGCCATGGCTAAGTGTTATCTTCACTGTCACTTGCTGGCCATATGACATGGAACAGAATAGTGGCAACCTTTGGGACAAAAATGATTCATCCATAAACTGTAGTTGTATTCATATTATGATTTATTGATTACTTTAAGGTGTAAACAGTATGTTATTCTGCTTTAATCCTCTATGATTGTCAGTATCACAGTTACATTCAAATCTCCAAATTCCTCAAGTTATAACTCATCCATACAATCATGGAGTTGAAAATAACCCACCCTATGCAATTCCTTATTTCCAGCATCTCTGAGAGAGGTAGGCCCAATGATAGGGAGCTCACCACCTCTCAAAAAATGTGGGTTATCTAGCCTTCTTCCCAGCCAGTCATTTACTCAGTAAGAATTTACTGGATATATACTATACACCAGCGGCTGTGCTTGGTATGGAGGATGTATCCTAAGCAACAGACAAAGATTGGTACCTACGTGACCCTTATATTCTAGCAGAAAGCTCAGGTAAAACATACAGCTTGTTAATGTCAAAAAAGATTAAGGAGAATAAAATGAAACAGGAAAGGAGGATAAGAATTGCTGAAAGGGTGAGAGGTAAATAACCAGAAAGGGTCAAACTGAGATGTGTCATTGCATTCATAACTGAAGGAATCGAGCCACGAAACTATTTGGAGGAACAGCATTCAAAGTAGTTGGGACAAAAGCTACAAAGACTCACAGATAAGAGCATGCTTGATGAGTTGAGGAAGCTAATGTGGTTGAAGTGAAGAGAGAAAAATAAGAGTATAAGGATAGACAATGGAGGTGGGCGAACCTGTGGGGTCCCATTGGCCATGGTTTATACATTGGCTTTCATGCTCTGAGAGGGTTCTGGGAAAGAAAATTCATGATAGAACTTATGTTTTAAAAGGCTACCTTAGCTACTACATTGAGGTCTTTAAAAAATTATTTTTATTGATTACAGAGAGGAAGGGAAGAGGAGGAAGAGAGAGAAATATAGATGAGAGAAAAATCATTGATTGGCTGCTGCCTTCATGCCCCGGATGGGGGATCAAGTCAGTAACCCAGGTTTGTACCCAGACCAGTAATGGAACTGTGGCCTCATGGTTCATGTCATGTTCAACCACTGAATCATACTGGCTGGGCTTTTTAATTTTTTATTTCATTTTATTTTGTGGATAACTTTTTGAAGAGCACAGCAATGGAGGCTGGTTAAGAAGATCATGAACTACTGAAATAATAGAGGTGAGAGGATATGGAAGCTTGGAACATGGAGACAGCAGTGGAAGTGGTGAGAAGTGAGCTTATCATGGATATATTTTATATGCAAAGCCAAGAGGATTGATGGGTTAAAGAGCAAGAGAGTGAAAGGGCAAAATCGTAAGATTATTATTATTTTGGCCTTTGTGTAGAAAACAATGACACTTTCATGATCTACAATGTAGAAAATCATGTTACGGATAGAGCAGATTTGGTGTAAGTGTGGTGGGAAAATATTAAAATGTCAGTACTGGACTTTTAGTTTTAAATACAAGATGAGATATCTGTGTGGAGATGTTGGGTTGAGTTGGTTATAAGAATCTGAGGTTCAAGCATTATATCACCAAGCTGCTGGTAAAATCTGGGTGTTATCACAGAGATGGCATTTTAAAAACCTGGAACTAGATAGCTTTAACCAGGGGGTGAGTATAAATAAAGGGAAACCATCCCAGGTCTGTGTCCTAGGTATTCAATGCTGAGAGATGGAAGAGATTAGAAAGAATCTTCAAAGGAGACTAAGGAGTAGCGAGAGAGGAAAGCAGAAACCAGGTGGATGGAGTGTGTGGGTGGACAACAAAGTGTTTCAAAGAGGGCAGAGATCAGCACCATCAGATGCTGCTTGATAAGTCAGGCAAGATGAGGACAGGACTGACATTGGAATTAGCAACACAGCAATCAATAGTCACTTTGGTAAGAGCGGTTTTGCTGGAGTAGTATGAGCAAAAGTTTGAAGCGAATGTGAGAAGACATTGGGAACTCAAGGTTTACAAGGGAAAAGGACAAATATGGTAGTTGATAGGAGGAATAATAGGGCTAACATTTTTTTTTTGAGGGAAATAATACCAATTTTACAATCCAATAGAAAGATCCTGAAGAAAGGAAAATTAATGACGCAGGAGAAACGAGTGGAGAATTGCCCGAGAAATGTTTAGATAGATGAGTGAGAGGATAAGGCCTTTTGAGGAAGAGGAAAGGTTTTGTCTTGGCCAAGAAACTGAAAACATCTAGTAGGTCAGAATATAGATTAGTATAGATGTAGAGAAGGAGGTGGATGTGAAGGTGGGAGCTCTTTAAAATTTCCTCCCGGTTGACTTCATTTTCTTGGTGAAATATCAAGTGAGGATGGAGGAAGAGGTTCTGGATATTTTGGGGGAGAGAAGAAAATGATACATGGAGAATATTTTTTTGTGTGTGTGTTTATTAAAAATCTGTCATTCAAAGTGCCACTCAGTGGTTTTCATAGTTATCTAAATAGGCACTTTCCAAATAACTGTCCCATGTAACAAGATTTCCAGACTTTTCATGATCTTACTCAGGCTTCTTTGGGATTCTACCTTGTAAATATCTTAAAAGGAGATATTCAGAATTAAAGTCGATGCTCTAACTGTGGCCTGACTATGAAAATGACTGGACACTCGACTAACCAAGTGACTTTCACTTTGGAAATGTGACCTTGACTTAGATTTCTCCTTATTCCACAAATCCATAGTTAAATTTAAAGAACCATCCCAACCTGTGCCATTGATTTTGTTCAGATGAAATTCAGTCTCAGACTAATTCTTTTAAAACCTTTCTGTATATTTTAGATTAGCATTCTAGTCTCTAGGTCACTTTGAATGTTGTTGAATACAAAAGTTGGAGAGGTTGTAGGAAAAAGAGAACCTTTATTCACTGCTGGTGGGAGAGTAGACTAGTATAACCACTATGGAAAAGAGTCTGGCAATTCCTCACAGCTCTAAGAATAAAGCTACCATATGACCCAGCAATCTCTCTTCTGGATATATATCTGAAAAAACTTAAAATCATGTATTTGCAACTATATATGCACCCTCATGTTCATTGCAGCATTATTCATGATGGCCAACATGGAAACAATCAAGGTGGCCTGCAATAGAGGACTGGATAAAGGAGATATGGTACATAAACACAATGAAATACTGCTCAGCCCTAAAAAAGAATGAAATACTGCCATTCGCAACAACATGAATGGACCTTGAGAATATTATATTAAGTGGAATACGTCAGTCAGAAAAAGCTAAGAACCATATGACTTCACTCATATGTGGGATCTAAAACTGAAACTCATGAACACAAACAGCAGCATGATAGTTGTCAAAGGGAAGGAGATGGAGAGTGAAAGGGATGCTAATATAGGAGTACAGGAGAATATTTTACTTTGGATGGTGAGCATATGGTGCAATACACAGATATTGTAACAGAAACCCACACCTATATGATCATATTAACCAATGTCACCCAATACACTTAATAAAAAAGAGGGAAACAGAATGTTGTTGAAATCCTGGAAAAGAAAAACAGGTGTTGTTTAATTCACAAGTGTCAAACACTAGGGTAAGGTCTTTAAATTCACTAACTGAATTCTCTACACAATACTTGAGAGAGATGTGGTGCCCATTTTATGGATGAAGAAATTGAGGTATTGAGAGATGAAATTATTTGTCAAGTGTCACTGAGTTAAGGCCCAAAACTGGGATTCAAAGTCAGGAATTTCTGCACCAATGCCTCTGCTGTTTTCTGCTCCACAGCAGGGAAATAGTGTGTTTGGAAATCTAATGGATGAGCTCAGAGTAGAATTCAAGTCTCTTGATTTCAGAGTTTCTCCTGAAAACTTAGTCCACTTCTTAGAAATTCTAGTTCCCCAGCCTCTCAAAGATGGACAGACCTATAACTTCGCATGTCACTTTTTTATTCAAATCCCTAAATGTTCATTTTCTACCACTCATTTCTGAAATATTAGTCACTTCCAGGTTTTGTACTATCTTCAGATTTAAACCACATTTAATGCAAACAGCATTAGAGAGGGTTGAGACACCTGTTGAAAGCTTAAAAGCAATCTAATATGTATCCGTTTTATTCATAACTCGTAGCCCTGTGCATGAATTAGTGCACCAGTAGCTCTCTGCCTGACCTGGCCGCTCCGCGCCCACTGGCCAGAGGCCCTCTGCGGTACAGAAGCCCGTCAGCGGCTGGGTGCAGAACATTTGCCTCATTGCCAGGGCCATGATGCAAGCATCCCCCTCCACCCCAGCCGCTCCATGCCTACTGCCCAGAGGCCCTCCGCACTGTGGTGATGAAGCAAGAATTTCTCCAGGCCGCTCATGTTGCCCACTCTTCCCCATCCTCACCCCCAACTCCCAATCCAGGACTGGGGGACTCTGGCAGGGCTGAGAGGACTGGGAGCCACCATCCTGTGGCTATGGGTGCCACCATCTTTGTGAGGAGTGATGGTTAATTTGCATATTATCCTTTTATATTTGATGATGCTCTTGTCCCCCTCCCCTAACAATGACCATTTATATTTAATTACAATGGAAGTCTCTCTCTCATCTTTGTACTCATCAGACACATGCAATTTTAATATAGTTTCTAAAATACGTTTCAAAGGCAATCCCTGGACCCAAAGACTGTGACACCCTTCGCAAGTTTTTCCAATTTTTAAGCCTCCTATGGAATTCTCCACTGTCCAGTGATTTCACTTGTCAGATTGCTGGGAGTAAGTCATTCACACGTATTACCCCTTGACCTCTAACTGGCAGCCACAGTCTTCTCCTTTGCAGAGAATGACACTTCTGTTTGATAATGCAAACTGTGTGCTCACCATTTGTGCACAGCTGTGGCAGCTAAACACATCTGTCAGGCAACCCACGGAATCTCATTTCTTGATATTTATATAGATTGAAACTGTTTTGCTCCTGACTTCAGAGGGTCTTTTGCACCAGACCTTGAGGCCACAGTTTTCAGACAAGTTCATGCACACCTCCCATATTCCCTGCTGCAACCTGTTCAGGGAACAAAATGAGAATCAGAACTGTAGAGTCTTCCAGGGCTTCAGCATGTTGAAAGGTGAAGAACCCTTCACTTAGGGACTTTGCTGTATTGGTAATTTATATAGATTCTGTTCTCAATTGAGAAAATTAAAATATATGTCTTTCCTTGGGATTTTTAAAATAAAATTTAATTTTAGAACAATTTTAGATTTACAAAAATATTGTGAAGATAGTACATATTTGTCATATATCCCACATCCAGTTTCCCTGATTATTAACATCTGATGATATGATGATATATAGTATGGTAAACTTGTTATAATGAGCCAATACTGATATAGTAGTATTAACCAAAGTCCAAGTTTCATTCCAATTTTCTTAGTTTTTACCTAATATGCTTTTTCTGTCCCAGAATCCCACCCGGGATGCTGTATTACATTTAGTCACTCTGTCTCCCTAGGCTCCTCTTGGCAGTGAGTTTCTCAAACAGTTTCCTTGTTTTTGAGGATGATCTGACAGTTTTAAGGAGCACAGGTTTGGCATTTTGTAGAATGTCCCTCCACTGGACTTCGTCAGAGGTGTTTGTTTTTTCTCACGATTAGACTGGGGTTGTGAATCTTTGGGAGGAAAATCATAGAGATCAAGTGCCATTTTTATGCCATCCTATTAAAGGTATGAACTATCAACATGATTTAGCACTACTAGCATTAGCTTTGACCGCCTGGCTAAGGTCCCGGGTGACAGTTTTCCTGCAGTAAATTTACTCTTTGTTTATCCTGTTTCCATACTGTACTCACTGGAGAGAAGTCGCTATGGGCAGCCCTCAGTGAAGGAGTAGAACTGAGGGCACAGCCATCCACAAGCATTACTTGAAATTCTTCTGTGTAGGAGATTTGTCTGTCCTCCCTAATTTATTTATTCAATCATCTATTCACATCTGTATGGACATAGGGCTATTTATTTTCTACTTAGAGTTATAATCCAGGGCACTCTGTTCATTTTATTATGCCAATTGTTCCACTTTGGTCATCGGGCACTCTCTTAGTTGGCTCCTGTATCCCTTGGACAGACTCTCATCAATGTGGGATTTGTTTGCTTTATGTTTTGAACACTTCCTTATTTTCTGGCACTGTAAAATGTCCAGGCTCATCTTGCACATTTCCTGCCCTCATTCTAGAACCAGTTTTTGTTGTTGTAATTCTGATGTGACTTGAACAGTCCTAAGGGGATGAGGGGGAAGAGATTGTTGTTATGCAGTAATAATAACTAAAATAGAAGTAGCCACTGTTTCAGCACTCCGAGCTTATAGGAAAGTAGTCCTGACATGCTGATCCTTCCTACTTTGTCAATTCATAGCTACTTGTTCAGCGTGAGTTCCCTCTCCTCAGTCATACGCAAGAGCAGGAGATTGTGTTCCCTCATTCATTTCTATGGTGATGGAAATTTAGTAGACACTCATTATAAACTTGTTAGATTTATGCAAAGAGACCTGGTTAGATGAATATGATGGTCTTTTATCAGCATCCCCAGGGATCCAGTAAAACAAAGCTTTACATATAGTTGAGGAAAGTAGAAGTATAAATTTCTTTAGCTATATCAAACTGTGAATAAAAATAGTCTGAAATTATGTCCTTACCTGAGAATATCAGGTTGTTTTGTCTATTTATTACTATGCAATATTTTCTCCTAAAACTTGGCATTTTAAACAAATATTTTATTTTATTACAATTCTAGGCTTTGTTTGGCCAAGTGATTCTTTTACTTCACTTTTTACTGGCTGGGGTTGGTCCAAAATGGCCTCACTCACATGGCTGGCAGTTGGTGCTGGCTGCTGGCCAGATGTTCATCTGGACCTATCAGCCAAGGGTCATGGTTCTTCTCCATGTGAGCTGCTCTATGTGGTGAGTTATTCTTCTTCATAGCAATTAAACAGCATCAATTATGCCACATTTTATTGATCAAATCAAATAAAAGGGCCAATTCAGTTTAAATGGAGGAGAAGGAGTATTATCTCTTTAGGAGAAATGTAAAGTGTATATCACAAGATAGAATTTGGGGTAGGAGATATTGTTTTGGCCAGAGTGGATCTGATTAATTGGTTGAATGATTACATAATTTATTTGCTTATGATCTGCCTATTTGCATTACTGCTTCTAATAGGGGTATTTCTAAAATTTTTAAAATCTTAGGAATTTCTCTTCTCTGTTTATGCACAAAAACTTCAAACATCCTATCAAGTACTTTGAGTATAGCATTAAACTTCATGTCAGAGGAAAGCAGTATGAGTTCTGGAACTATCCTGAAACCCATGCAACCTCTACCTCTATTGGGTTTATTACTTACTCTCTTGATACAAGTGATCTAATCTACACTAATAAAAGAGAAAGATGCAAATTGATTGTGTCTCTGCAACACCCACCAGCCAACCAGGAGTGAGTATGCAAATTAACCCAACAAAGATGGTAGGTTAATTTGCATACACAGGCACAGAGCTGCTGGGCAGGGCAGGTCACCTGCTATGAGGGGGAGGCAGAGGAAGGGGGCAGAGGTAGCTGCTGGAGCAGAGAAGACTGAAAGCCTCAGCCTGAGCAAAGACTAAAGGCTCTGGCCAGAGTGAAGACAGAAGACAGCTGCCAGAGGAAAGGCCTGGTTTCTGAGTGCCAGAGGAAAACTGGTGCTGGTAGTCAGGGGAAGGAAGGCCTATTGCACGAATCTTCGTGCAATGGGCCTCTAGTTTATAAAATAATCATCATTTTATCAGATATCATGATGGACTTGAAAATAAATTGATTACCACAAAAATGCTTTGAACTCTTTGATGCACTGTACAGTAACAGATCCTCTTATGTTCTAGACCTCTTATATACTTGTTGCTATGAAATATGCAATGCATATGTTAGTCTTTTAATTCTCATAACTTGAAGCTTCAGAATTAGTCATTCCACTTTACAAAGTTAAGTAACTAGCCTGAGGTAAAAAAGCTAGCACATGGCAATCTGCAGCATTCAAACTCAGAAGGGATTCCAAAGCTTATGATCCTAAGGAATCATGAACCCCCCCCCCCTTTCCTTCCAGCAACTCATAACCTTAGAAAATAAAAACATTTCAAATAATAGATATGATAATGACAAATAATCTATAATATATAAAGAGCTCTTACAACTCAATAATAAAAACATAACCTATTAAAAATAGGTAAAATATATTTATCCAATGAAGATATACAAATAGCAAATAAACATATTAAGAGACCCTCAAACATTATTAGCCATTAAGGAAATACAAAGGAAAATCACAATTAGTTACTACTTCACTCCCATTAAATTGATGAAAATAAAAGAATTAGAATAAAACAAGTGTTAACAAGAATGTAGAGAAATTGAAGCCTGTGTACATTGCTGGCAGGAATACAAAATGAAGCAGCTGCTTTGGAATACAGAATCTCAGGGGGAAGGCAGGGAGAGGGATGGGAGAAAGAGATTAACCAAAGATACTCTATGCATATATGCATAACCCATGGACACAGACAATAGCGTGGCGAAGACCTGTAATACTTTCAACAATAAAAGTTTTTTTAAAGTAAGAAAAATAGTGTACCAAGATTCCCAAGAAATTAAACAGAGTTACTATATATCTCAGCAGTTCCCTTACTGGATATATGTGAAAAAAATTTAACAATGTTTGACTACAGAATACTTGTACACATGTTCAGAGAAGCATATTCTTAATAGCCAAAACATGGAAATAACTCAAATGCCCATCAACTGATAAAAGGGCAAATAAAAGGTGATAAATCTACATAATGAAACATTATTCAACCATCAGAAAAATGATGTATTAACACATGCTACAACATAGATGAACCTTACATTATTCTAAATGAAAGAAGCCAGTCACAACAAACCACACATTTTATGATTCTATTTTAATGAAACCTCCAGAGCAGGCCAATCTGTAGAGACAGGAACTAGTGGTGATGGTGAAAGAGTAACTCTAACAGGCACGGGGTTTCTTTTTAGGATGATGGCATGTTCTAATACTGATAGAGATGATCATTCAACAACTCTGTGAATATACTAAAAGCCATTGAATGTCACACTTCAAATGTGTGATTTATATGGATATGGATTCTATATCAACTAGAGGCCTGGTACACAAAATTTGTGCACTTGGCAGGATCCCTCAGCCAGGCCTGCATCCTCTCACAGCTCTCAAGGTACGCCTGACTGATGAGGAACAGGCCTAACTTGCCCGTCAGACATCCTTAGTGCTGCCTCAGAGGCAGGAAGGCTGCTGCCAACGCTGCTATGCTCACCAGTCTTGAGCCCAGCATCTGACTGAGCAGCGCTTCCTCTGTAGGAGCACAATGACCACCAGGGGGAAGCTCCTGTGTTGAGCACCTGCCCCCTGGTGGTCATTGCGCATCATACCAACCAGTCGTTCCACTGTCAGGCCAGATGTGAGAGGGCGCAGGCCAGGCCAAGGGACCCCACCAGTGTATCATCAAGGCCAGGGAGGGACTGGGGAGGTTGGCCAGCTGGAGAGGGACTGCAAGAGGGCTCTAGGGTGTCTCCAGTCCATCTTACTCAGTTCTGATCAGCCAGATCCCAGAGCAAGCTAACCTACCAGTCAGAACGTCTGCCCCCTTGGTGGTCAGTGCACATCATAGTGACTGGTCAACTGTCTGCTCTCTGGTGGTCAATGCATCTCATAACGAGTGCTTGAGTGGCCTTAGCATATAATTAGCATATTATACTTTGATTGGTTGAGTGGATGACTGGACAATTAGCATATTAGGCTTTTATTATTTAGGATAAACTTGTTAAAAATAATACTAGTAGACATGTATATCATTACTATGTGTCAGGTACTCTTCTTCTATAGTCTTTATAGATAGTAACTTATTTTATCTGCACTACAACCCTATTAGGTAACAATAGTATTACTTTCTCTTTAGAGATAAAAAACAGAATGATTTGGGCTGAGATTCCTGTATTGTCAGACTGCTGTAGAATGTTCAAGCTTAATTACTATGCTATATGACTTCTTATCAATTATAAAATATGTATAATGCGTGTTTTGTCCCTTTTTCAATTCTGCTTTTTTTATACATTTCCTCCTGCCAAATGGCTTGTGCTGGGCATCTTTATGTGAGTGTCAAAGCCCTTCTAAAAACGTTTCATAAAAACCTATGTGTGTTGCCCCTCTCCTAAGAAGAAAAGTCTGGGTAGCTGAAAATGAATGTTTCCTTTGGGACAGGATGGCCTATTCTTTTAAAATGTCTCTCCAGGGCCCTAACCAGTTTGGCTAGGTGGATCAACTGTTGGCCTGTGGACCTAATGGTCCTTGGGTTCGATTCCAGTTGAAGGCACAAGCATGAGTTGCAGGAGGCAGCCAAACAATAATTCTCTCTCATCATTGATATTTCTCTCTCTCTCTCCCCCTTCCATTCTGAAAAAAATAAAAACATAATGAAACAAATAAAATGTCTCTCCAGGGATCCAGACAACATTGTAGGGCAGTGGGAGGTAATATGGTTATGTGGTCTAACAGGAAATGGGTTCATGTTATATGATCCAGAATTTGAAATATGGCTTCATCTTGCTGGTTGCATGATCCCAGTTCCATAAGGCTTCATCTTCTTGGGCCTCAGCGCCCTCATATTTAATATGGAGATGAAGACAACACCTACTAGCATTTCTGTGATGGCATTGCTGTGGGAATTAATAAGTGAAAAATGCTGGGGGCCATGCCATTGCCCTTATTCACGCTAGCACCCACTAGCATCCCAGGTTGCACAGCGCTGTTAGCTAGCGGAAGAGACTGGCAAACACAAGTTCTCCCCAAGCCCAGAAAGCCCTCTTTTCTTCAAGCCCAGGAAGTTTGCTTCTCTCCAAATAGCCAACTTAAACCAGATTGAAAACCTGGGGCAAAAACATGCTCTGAGTGTGGAGGGGTAGGGGGGAGTGCATGACGGGAGTTGGCTGGATCTCCCAGCTTCTCTAGAGAAATCAAAGCAGCTAAGATGTTTAAATCTCCAGCCAGAACCCCTGATTTAATTTGCTTTTATAGTTCCAGGGATTGCCTTGTTGTGGTTTCCCTATATCACATACAGAGCTGGTCTCTCCCCGCTGTGGAGGGGGACGCCAGTCACTGTAAATAGGCCTGCACATTGTTCTGTCTCAGACTCTCCCTCTGCTGCCACTTATGCTTGGGGACCCAGACATGAGGACCAGAGGGAGGACATGGGCTGAATAGGAGAGGCTTTCTGTGGTCCCAGAAGGAGCCCACACATTGGTTTACATCCTGACACCATGGTCTGACTCTAGACAACCTTAGCCAAGTCCCCTGCCTAAGCCTCCATTTATCCACATGCAATATGGAAATAACAATTCACACTTCTTAGGATTGATGTGAGACCTGAGGAATGGCACTGAATTGAGCCTTTTATTGGTATTGTTAGAGGTTCACAAATTACATAAGCAGATAAATAGCACGGTTAGCTCTGCTGACCTCAGTTTTTCTACTCGAGGCAAAAAAGAATTGAGTGAGCAGAAGAAAGCTATTTCTTCTTTCTTGGTGTGGAAGACATCCGTAATATTTGGAGATGTCCTATTTCCTCTACATTTAGGTCCAGAATCCTGGACTATCAGTGATGGAAGAAGAGTAGAGATGACTTAGCACTACCCACCCATTCTAACAGCTGGAGAGATGGAAGATCAGAGAAGAAACATGACCCACTGAAGGACACACAGCAAATGAGTTGCAGAACTTGGACTTGGAATTTGTGTTCTTTTTGCTCCATCAAATTGTTTCTGGAAAATCATCTGGGGGGAAAATGCATGGTTGCGGTGGCTGTTAAGGACAAGAAGTGTCTGGAAAAGAAGGTCTTCTTTATTTGGCCAGAGGACATGTGACGGTAATGCAGAGGCAGCCAGCCAAGGGCCTCTTGGAGCTCATTTAGGATTTTGAGATTTCACCTGAAGTCAATGGGAAGCCATTCTTACTGGAATAGAAATGGCTTGAAGGCAAACTTTTAGGTCATATCAATTTTGTGAAGCCTTCCTGGCATATAACATTTGGCACATAGTATGGATTGAGAAGTAGTCACTTGATGATCCTAGATTTCCAAATCTGGGAACTAGCCCTGCTGGAGAAACCTCCTAATGCCTTTGGAGTTTGCTCAAGTAGAAGAGATCTTAAAACCTATTGGTAATCATTCACTTTTCTAAGAATTCTTGAACATGGGAAAGTAAATGCTGAACAATTCTTCAGATGGCTTCCTTTGGAAATAGCTTGCCCGTTCACACACATAGCAGGTAATGAGTAACCTTTCCGGAAAGCCAGTGTGTAAGGCATGACCCTGCATAATGCTCGTTCCAGTGAGTGAAGTCAGTAGATGCTACATAAACAAAAATTAATAGCCACAGATAAAGAGGTTCTCCATCTGGCTCTGCTGCAGCCTCAACTTCTACTCCGAATGTATCTGTGTTCCACTGATTTTGCCCATAGATTCAAGAACATCTGTGATGTATGGTCATCCTCACAGACTTTCTAACTTTATAAATAAATCCTTTAAAAAAATAATTAGGTTTACAAAGAGTAGGATTTGGAATAAATTAGTAGCCCATGGAAGTTTGAGAGTATAATGGGAATACCAAAATGTAGATAGGTCATTTCCCCAAATGGATAAACAGTTACTGAAAAACTTAACTGAGTTGAACTAAGACAGCCCTAGCAAAAACTAGGAAAAGACTTTGAGCTGGTCCCATGAATGATGGTATCATAATTGTGCTCAACATTCATCAGACTATTTCCATATACCTAGAACTAAGCGAGGTGTTATCGCTTGTAATCCTATTTGGTCATTATAACATTATACAGAATGAGGCTTATTATCACCATAATGTTGGTCCAGGAACTTAAGCTTCACAGAGACAAGGTATCATGGAGACAAAAAACTGTGTCTATTTTCCTCACCACTATATGCCTGGTACTTGGTCATGAGTTAAATGCCTTTCCTATGTTCATAAAATTGTAAAGTTGTAATATCAGAAATTGAATAGTGGTCTATGGAGGTGTATGTGATACTGTAGAAAGGCCTAGCTTCAATGACATCACTCCGTCATTAGTGAACTTTCAATAACTTTCCATTTACAGGCCTGATTCTGTCTGGCCCTTGTTGATGGATGTCTGCAT
Organism: Lasiurus borealis; assembly: GCA_004026805.1. Classification (NCBI taxonomy): domain Eukaryota; kingdom Metazoa; phylum Chordata; class Mammalia; order Chiroptera; family Vespertilionidae; genus Lasiurus; species Lasiurus borealis. Next base: position 15,575 of record PVJN01015062.1, on the reverse strand, counting down.
CTTCATCCCCGTCCCCTCTCCTCATTCCGTTTCTAGCTTCATTGGTTGTATTTCTGTCCCTCCAACATGCTGAATTCACTTTCATTTTGCTATTGTCCCCATGCCTGAAACAATCTTTGACTATCCTAGCGCAGCTGGCTTTTCTCATTTTTGTGGCTCCTGCTCAAATGACATTTCTTCAGAGGCCTACTCTGACAACCAGTTTGTACTTCATGCCCAGACCCTGGCTGCCACATCACTCTTGTAATTTTGCACTGTATTTGTCCCCATCTGAAAGAAACTCTTTTACTTATGTATCTGTCTGCTGTTTGCTAGGCCTTTTAGAATACGAGTTCTATGAGAACAGAAAAGTTGCCTCATATACATACATATATATATATATATATATATATATATTAGAGTACTGTGCATAAAATTCATGTACTCGGCGGGGGGAGGGGAGGTTAGAGGGATCCTTCACCCTTTGGCAGTCAGGAACCCTCCCATGGAAAGCAGGCCTAAGCCGGCAGTCAGCCACAGAGGCGGGAGAGGATTTCACCACCACTCCTGTACCCAACCAGACATGAACCCGGCTTCTAGCTGAGTCGCGCTTCCCCTGTGGAAGCACACTGACCACCAGGGAGCAGCTCCTGCACTGAGCGTCTGTCCCATAGTGGTCAGTGCACATCATAGCAACAGGTCATTCTGCCTTTTGTTTTATATATATATATATTTATAAATTTCAGAGAGAAAGGGAGGAGAGAGAGAGAGCAATATCATTGATTGGCCGCCTTCTTCATTTCCCCTACCAGGATTTGAGCCCACAACCCAGGCATGTACCCTGATGGGGAATCAAATCATAACCTCCTGATTCATAGGTCCATGCTCAATCATTGAGCCATGCCCAGCTGGGCAAGTTGTCCCTATTTCATTACTGTTATAGTTGTAGCATCTATAATAGTTACAGGCATATAGATGTTCAATAAATAAAGTCCTAAGACACGAGGCTCCAACTTTTTACACCTTTCTGCATTAGGTCCTACTATGGTCCTATGTGCTCCTCCTCTCAATTTCAGCCTTTTCTGTAATGGGCAGCAACTTTCTCGGTAAACATTTCCCCTCTATTCCCTTTTATGTCTGACTAGGGTACTGGAATTGCCATGATTCCCTTAACCCATGCCCGGGCAATGCTTAACTTCTTATAGTTTCTCAAATGCACCATCCATTTTTGGGTATGAATGCAGACATTATATGTGGTATAATGCGGCTCTATTATAACACAATGGAACCATGCCTTCCTGTCATTTTCCTGTTGGAAGCTGTTAACCAAGAGTAGAACAAATGTAGATGTTACCTCTATCTGAATCTTACCTGGAGTATGGAGGTTAGTATCAAATGGCTGTCTATAGGCCAGATATGAATGAAGGAGTAGCTGACTATAAAAGAATGGATTGATTCTCAAGGAGACAATTGGTGAATGTATGAGCCAGGATCTATTGTATAATTAGATATTTAGAATGGCCAACAGTTCTGGTTTGTCGGAGACAGGGTTTCTGGAATGAAGGAATGAGGTTTCATGCAAACAGGAAGAAGTTGGTCCCCTATACAAATCCAACTTTTTGAGACTGACAGTGCAATATGGAGACATCCATTCAGTGAGTTTTTCAGGTGACTCAGGTCTCAGGTTAAGGTTAATAAGCAGGAACACAGAAGTGCATAATACACACAGGATCAAAACTGAAGTCTAGATGCAGGACCTGACACCCAAGGTCACAGTGATATTTTCTCCCATGATTCCTGATACGGAATCGCTGAACTTTTGGGGTGAAGTACAGAAGAGCAAAGTGAAGACAGGCACACCTGGGCCGCCTTCTGACTGCCCCTCCCCATCTCTCTGACATTAGGCACAACATACAACCTTTCATCTTCTTATCTGTAAAGCACACTTTCCTTTGCCCAATACAGGCTCATTACATGACCTGGTTCTGCACTGATAAATGGTAATTGCTCAATAAGGCACTATTCTCTTTGTCAGGCCACAGACCAGAATGTCTCCAGACTCTGGAGTGGGGCTGTCCCAATATGTGAGGGTAAGTAGCTATTACATTTTTTCCAACCATGAATTAGCAAGGCTTCTGGTCTGATGATTTACTAATTTTATATTTAATAAATATTTATATGTAATGTGTGTGTCCTAACTCTAGTTTTGTGACTTTTAATAGCTCCCTTGTCACAGCAGTGTGTGTCTGATGTGGTGAGGTTACAAAGAGAGCCTCCATTTCTCAAAAATCAAACAAAAATATTCCCCACTAATTTCCACATAAAACATGCTCTATCCTTTAGGACTGTGCAATTCTTCTTCTAGAAAATTTTCCAAGGGAAATAACCAGAGAATACACGTACAATGATGTTCATCTCAGCATTGTTTATTACAGCGATAAAAATTAGAAACATCTGAAATGCATAACAATAGAGATTTGGCTAAGCTAATTACATTTCAGACATTCAATTGAATGCCATGCAGACATCCAAAAAAAATCATGTTCCTTCAAAGTATTTAATGACTGGAAACATGTTCAAGGCATATTGTTAAAAGAAGAAAGCTGATAACAAAACAATATATTTTGCATGTTTCCAACTTTGTAAAATAAAAAGTATAAAGAGCACAATAATAATAATACGACCAAAAGTAGTATCATTAATGGTTGAGAACATTAGCCGTGGAATCAGAACTCCTGGGTTCGAACCACAGTTCTAACGTTTTGTTGGTAGGTGATTTTGGAAATTACTTCTCTGCCTCAGTGTCTTCATGGGTAAATTGGGGACAACATCCATAACCACCTTATAGAGTTTTTTTGAAGATTAAATGAATTTATAGATGAAACTTTAGAACAGTACCTAACAGAGAGTAAATGTTATAGAAGTGTTAGCTATTTGTTTTATTTATTTTAGGTGATGCCATCCATAAGTTATTTTTTTTTCAAAGTTCAAGTAAACAAACAACATGATGACTCATATCAATGCAAAAGTAATTGCTTGAACTGGGATTTGAACTTAAGTCTGTCTGACTCCAGAATTTGAGCAACTAACCATGATGTAATTCAGGGAAATAATGTTAGCCATGGATAGTAGTCTCATATTTGCAGGATAATATAGATAGCTTTTACTTTCTTCTAAGTGACTTTCTGAATTTTCCAAAACTTTAATAATGAATTCATGTTACTTTATAACTAGAAAATATTATTTATTCTAAGCTACTTAAAATGAAGCAAAAAGTTTTATATTCTATGGCTGTTTATAACAGCCAATCACTTTCTCTCTGCACAATGACTGCACCAGGATGATTTCATGGGAGATGCTTCAAATAATATGGGCTGTCACAGAAGATACATCACAGGCACCCTCATGCCTTCCAGAGTCAGCATGGTTCCCAGACCAGAGAGAATGGAGTTCAAATCTCAAAGCTTTCGGCTATAGACCCTAGGATAAATTTCTTAACTGCTCCGATTTCAGTTTCCTCACTATGAACAGTGTAATAAAAGACCCTCATGGTGTTCCAGGTTTAGAGCTCTATGTGAAGAGGCCACCACTGTTCCAGGTACCCAGGAAGTGCCGAACTATTTGGTAGTCACAGACTAATAAACTGTCAACTGTCTTTTGGAACTCCCGAATAGTCTACACTGACACGAGGTTGGGTGTATACTGATTTCTAAAGACTAACCTTAGTGGTAATAAATGCAAAGCCATCAACCTCTAGTTGGGTGACTATCAGTAATGTCAGAAAACTTCCTGTAACCTATTTCCTGGTTGGAGGAAATGATGTTGTTGGTCCTGAGTATGTACCCTCCTGTTAAAGAACAAATAAAACAACCAATGCAACAGCTTTTTATAAGGTGTTAAAAATACATCGAGGATGAAATCCTGCCTGCCTGTTGCTGAATTGGAGATGGGCTTGAATGCACTGCTGACATCCAGATTGGATTGTCTGCAATATTGCCAGTCTTTTTATTATCATTATTATTATTATTGCTAGGGCTTGCTCTGAGTCCAGAGCAATAGAAATTATCTCTGGCAATTCTGCAGCTCACCAGTCCCTAAATCTCCACAAGCATTCTGAATTTCAGCTGGAATTGATTGGAAAATTGGCCTTCTAATTCACCAGGGTTCAGATTTGAGATCAGTTAACACCAGACTTCTGGAAACATTGGCTGCCCCTGTGGACCAATGAGTGGTGAGGTTTTTTCTCCTTGAAAATAGAGTGGAAAGTCATTCCTTGCTTTCTCACTCCTATTTATTACAGACTTTGCATCCTGAGAGGTACTCTGAGAGGGGGGGGCTGTCTCACACAGGCTACACAGAACAATAAACTTGTTCACAGAGAAGGGGATCTCAGGACCAGGCTCTCAATCTCCAGATGGCAGAGTTGAGCCCTGCCGAGAAGGCAGGGCTTGCTGAGGTTACATCAGGAGCTATGTAACACCACAATTCCTGTGTCCTGAATCATAGGCTACAGTTGATTCCCCTCCCCCTTGCTTTGCCATATCTCATTTATATGTCTTTTATATATGCCATCTCCCAAATGTGGCCCAGACTCAGCAAGCATATAACCCATGCAATTGATCAATGGGAGAACAAGGCACATTCACTGCTTTTCCAATGGCGGCTTCCTCCTGAACTCTCTGGGCCTTCCTTGAGCTGTTTGGCCATGCAGAGCAAATACATGTCTTTAGAAGTTGCAAGTCTGTTTTGGAATGTGTGTCCCTTGTTCCAGGGGAACTGCCTTCTGCACGGGGACCAATTAAATACCAGGACACTGCTTTCCTGGAAGTGGGAAGAACATATGAGAAGAGGCACGCTGGCAGTGTCTCTTATAATGCAGGCTCTGACCCAACCTGGAGTTAGCCTTTCAAACCCGGCATCCACGTTTTATATGATGATTGATAATCTGGAATTGTGAGCTGAAGCTTTGAGAACTAGGCAGCAGGAGCTTAATTCAAATAGGCCTTCTGACACACATGGAGAGACCATTTAATTGCATGATTAATACGATTTCAAAGAAAGCTTAGAAGGTCACCAACCTCACCACGGGATGTAGTAAAATATGACAGAAGGAAAACCTGAGAGCTCTGTGTCAAGAGTCCGATCGATAGCCACCAAGTTCTATCTGTGTTAAATTTAAGAACATTTGACATCTGTGCCAGAAAAGTGCACAGGCTGTTAGGCAAACTTTCCAGCTGCTTCCAGGAACCCCAAAGTTCACTGAAGATCATTTGTAAAGAATACATAGAAGGCAGCCTGTGAAGGGACTCAACAATGCTACTCATAAAAGCTTGCAAACAAAACAAATTCCCATGTTGGCAAGCCCAGTCCTAAATGTTCCTTACAGCTGGGTAAATGTGACCTTCCAAATGTTTGCTCTTCTTTGTCACCCATTTTAAAAATAAGAGATTCAGCCCCAGCTTACAGGGAGAAATTTTCAGCATTCCAGGTTTGGTTAAGGAATCAGACTGTGGAGTTAGCCTCAGTTGGAAAACCATCCCTGCTACTAACTACATGCATGATCATGGGCAAGCCGAATACCTTCTCTAAAGCCTTTGCTTCCTCACCTGTAAAATGGGGAAAATAACAGTGCCTTTCTCATTGGGTGTGGTGAGAACGAAATGTGCTAATCTAGTTAAAGTACTCGCACAGTGCCTGGCACACAGCAAGGACTTGATACATACAAGGTTATTATTGAAATAGTTTCTTGCATCTTGCTAATGAAATGTTCTGCAAATACAACAAAACACTGGAGACCACTTGGCTAAGAGCAGGGAAGACAGTGTTCAGGAGATAAGAAGGAGAAAAGCAAAGACTGCTTAGAACAGTCATTATAATTGCTACCTCTTACCAAGAGTTTATTAACTACCTGGCACTGTGTCAAGCATTGCTTGAATATTTCTCATTTAATTACCATGAAATATTATAAGGTAAGTGCTACTCCCCATTTTTCATGCAAGCTATTAAAGCACAGAAAAGTTTAGGAATTTTCCCAGAGTAAGACATCCAAAAAATAGTCTCAACTTTGGGATCTTGTGATTCTACAGCTTTTGCTCCTCTGAAGTCTACTGTGATCACAGCAAGTCCTCAGCGTTGGTAGGAGAGAGAGTGAACCACTGCAGGTGGTGGATGTCTGTCACCCCACACCAGCATAGTCCTGTATCATAAGTTGGGGCTCCACTACACACACCATGTGCGTTATCATAGGAATGGAAGGGATGGAGGTTTCTACATGTCCATTCACTCAGAAAAGTAGAACAGAGCAAACACATGCACAAAGCTAAGACAGATGGTCCCCTGTCCCTGGAGGTTCTCTTCACCCTCATGAGGCCAATTGACAGGACTAAGGCTCAAAATATATTCAGTTCAGGGGAGCACAGCAAGCATCTATAAAAGGTGCATATCTTTGCTATTGTCTAGAGAGGGTCAGCACAGAAAAAATGAATCTTATTGAGATCACATACTAAGAAAACACATGGGAAAAATAAATAAGCAATTATAAAACTATCTCCTAAGGCCTACTGATGGAGAACCTGGGCTTTGGAAATAGAAAGATCTGAATTTGAATCCTGATGCTAAGTGTATTCAGTATATGTACTCAACACATCACTTTACTTTTGCATCTGTAAAACGGGACTACTATGTGACCCCCTACTACCCATGACCACCAAGAGAATGGAATGGAATAAAACACATAACTGTGTTTGGGCATTTAATGCAACAACGCAAATTGTTATGATGGAACTAGACCACCTGTGTGGACCTGCCTGGGTCTAGTCCTAGTTCTACCATCTACTGGCTTTGTGTCCCCAAGCCAAGTATTGAACTGCCATGTACCTCAGTTGTACCATATGTAAATTGGGATCTGCCTCATAGGATGGTAACAAAGATGAAGTGAGTTAATATTTATAAAGCTCTTAGAAAATTGGCACATAGGAAAGAGTCAATGTTAGCTACTACTATTATTATTGTGATTGTTTTTGATAGAGGTAAGCACAGGATGTTCTAAAAAGAAAAAAAAAAACCACCCCAAACAGGCGCTTAACTGGAGCTGTGGTGGGTGGGCAGGAAAACAGTCCAGAACACGGACAACAAGGGCACATATTCCAATAAGCGGCAGATGGGGGAAGGGGAAGTAAGGACAAGGGCAGGATTTAGCAACAGATTTCCTGGATTTCCTCTACTTTCAGTTTCAGTGGAGACCATGCTTCTCACATTGCCTGCTTTTGCCCATTACAGTTCATGGGTCCTGAAACTGGTTTGAAGGCAAATTCCAAGCTAGCACAGGAGTGGGAGGCGCTGAGAGCAGAATGCAAGTACCCCTTTTTGAAAAAGAGCTGTAACCATTTAGCTGATTATTTAACATTGTGGAATGCAGTGAGGTCAGAGAGGGCTCACCTTTCAGTGTGGCTACAGCTCCAAGGAGCAATCTCTAAGATGGCTGGAAGTCATCACACCAGTGAGTGCATGTGCACTGAGGCCTGGTTAAAGATTCAGAGGCTAAGCCTGTTAATAGAATTAATTTGATATATCCGGTATAATTCAGTGGAAAATATGCCTTTCAGAGCCCCAAACTGTTGGGAAACAAATCCTAGTGCCAACTATTAAAGAAGGATTAGTTGGACTCTAGAAGGAGTATGTCCCATAATTCTTCTCTAAATGTATGGAAAATGGATGTCTTGATAAATGGCTACCCTATAAACAACTAAAGAGAAACTTGGACTGTTGATTTTCTTTTGGGGGGCCATTCTAGGTTTCTTTCACAGTCATATCTGATCCCTTTGTCTCCTTTCTGAAGCCAGGAGGGAATACATGGAAAATCCGGGTGCCATATACTCACTAGGGGCATTATCTGGTGTGAGATGAGTGGAGAGAAGGAGACTACTCCATCTTTCCCTGGATGGGCTGAGTGGGACCCTGGAGGGAACAGTGGCTAGCTGCCTCAGATTAAAATACGGGCTGGCCCGGTACCGAGGCTGCTGGTGGGAGTTAAGAAGCGAGCCAGCTGAAAGAATCTAATATTTACTGCAGTTCACCAAGACGTCAACATCCCCATATTTTGTAGTTGAAACATGACTTCGTAGGACCAAATGTCTAGGTTTTTGAAGGTGATTCAAAACAGGAGTAGATCATATTTTTCTAGGAGAAATAAAAGTTTCCTCCTTCATTCCTGTTCATTTTGTGATGCCAAATTTGGGAGAACTCCTAGCCCAGCATTGGAAAAAAATTTTTTTGGAGATGCTTTAAGATGACAAGAGAGGTTCTTTGTTATGCCACTCTTGATACATATGCTTTTTTAAGGTGTCAAACTGAAACGGTGGTAAGTGTTTCCAATCCAAGAAAAAGAGCTGGAATAAAGTGTTCATTACTCTTTTAGGGTATATGTGACTTTGGCCAGCATTAAAACCTCTATGTCACTGAGAAAGACATTGGAGGGTATTTTACTTTTTTACAAAAGGAAGTAAGTAAAGAAGAAAGTATATACTTTCTTTACACAACAGGAATTCATAGCAAGGCTGTTAGGCTTTCAGGAATCAAGCAAAGTGTGCAGTCTACCTGATAGGGAGGAACCATTTAAAACACAAGGGAACACGCTTAAAGTCTATTTTGGTGTAGAGATTGCATCTTATATTAATTCAAGTTCTTAATTACATTACCTTCCTTAGATAAATTCCACTTCCTCATGGAAGACAGCCACTATTTTTCTGTTTCTCTCTCTTACTCCTCATTGAAAACACTGGCTGATAAACCAATTCTGATTGATCTCAGTCAAGTCCCTTTGTCTCAATATGTCTCAGTGACGTGAAATGCAAGTTGGGCATAAGAAAGCTTACCTTACAGTGTGCCTGGAAATGGGCATCTGACAGTTTCAATGATTGTCCATTTCTTTCCCTTTGCTCTTCGACAAAGATCCTGCCTCACATACAAGCATGAGCTGTGCATTGAGCAAAGGTCCCTGATGCTGACTTGATAGACAGGAGTTTCTACATCTGGTGCAGCTGCTCTGGTTTGCAACCTAAGTGGGTGCTGCAGAAGCCCAGGGTCAGTGTGGCAGTGGAGCAGGTCCAGCCTGCCCTGGCCACATGGGCCCTTCCCATGCTATGACAAGCAAAAGTCCATGTTGAATCTAAGTACAGTGGTACCTTGAGATACGAGTGCCCTAACATATGAGATTTTTGAGATACGAGCCATCGAGTGAGCGATTTTTGCTTTGAAATACAAGCAACATTTGAGATAGGAGTAATCGCTCGGATTGGCCGGCTGCACACGACCCACCAGTTTACCGCGACTGGAGCATCTCATAGTTTCCCACGCCTCAAGGTTACGGAATGAATTAAACTCGTATCTCGAGGTACCACTGTATGTCAAAAAAGAAAGAAGGACAGAAAGAGACAGAAAGAGATAAAACAGGGGGCTGCAGAGGTAAAAAGGGAGAGGAAACCTGAGTGTGTTTTTGAAATATCCTTCTAAATCTCTGGGAAGAAAAACACAGCAGTGTTGAGCTAATGACACCAAAATAGATCTGCACAGACATTTGCCAAGGATCTGAAAAAGAAAAGAAAATCTTTCCTGACACTTCTCTTTAAGCAACAGTGGAACTCGGGACTCCCGGAAAAGAAGCAGGCCGGGGCCAGGCGAGGTCCTGCCCACACTGCAGAGGGTTCTCCAGGGACCACTGCCAAAGAGCAGACCTGGCTGGTGACAAGCAAGCCTCTGAATGCTGTGGTTTGGATTTTGCTTGTGGCTTAATGTCCATATGTGAGGTCTTCTCATACCTAAGAAACCAGGCCTTGCCTAATCGAAATCAGAAAGGCCACACACATTTGCAAGGACGCATGCCATCTCCCCTGTCTTCATTCTTCCCATGGAACTCTCTTGGGAGGAAGGAAAGATAGAGGTGGGAATGGGAGTTTGAGGTGCTCACTCTTTCTCCTGTAATTATATCTGAGTACTCCAGGCATGGGAATGGATATGAACAAGAAAAATGTTGTTTTAGACAAATGAATTTGGGAAGTGGGTTCGATAAAGTTAGAGGTCATTTTTTCTGCAAGGTTCACCGACGTATTAAATGTACTAGAAACTCGGTACACCAAATTCGTGCACGGAGTGGGGGGATCCCTCAGCCCAGCCTGCACCCTCTCACAGTCTGGGAGCCCTCAGAGAAATTCCGTCTGCCAACTTAGGCCCACTCCCATAGGGACCCCTCTCTTCTTACCGCTCGCCTGCTCGCTGCTCCTTATCACTCAGCTCGTGGCTCCTTAGCACTATGGCCAAGGCAGGAGAGGCTCCCACCACCACAGCTGTGCTCGCCAGCTGTGAGCCCAGTTTCTGGCCAGTGGTGCGCCCCCTGTGGGAGCACACAAACCACTAGGGGGGCAGCTCCTGCATTGAGTGTCTAACCCCTGGTGGTCAATGCACATCATAGCGACCGATCATTCTGGTCCTTCTGCCCTAACGGTCGCTTAGGCTTTTATTACATAGGTAGCCTTTCAGTCATCGTGTTTTCTATCAGCTTCATTTGACATGGTTGCCCACTCTCTCTTTGATGTACTTCTCCAGTGAGCACCCAGAGTGCCACCCACTCTCTACTTCTTCCTATTTCACAGGCCTCTCTTTCTCAGCCTCCTTTACAGGCTTCTTTCTGTTCTGCTTCCTTCATTGGGTGGTTGTATGGATTTTGTGCACCTTCAATATCCTGCATATGCTGATGGCACTTACATTTTCTTTTCTCTTACTGTGACCTTACCAAATACCTGCAGTTCATACCTTTGATTTAAAAACTGACACCTACCTTTGACTATCTAATAGATCTTTTCCATGTAATATGTCTAAAACTGAACTTCTGATTTCTACTCCTCCATACCCCTCCATGGTTTCTACATACAGCACCCCCATTTTCCTGGTTGCTCAGGTTCAATATGTGTGTCATTTTTGATTCCTCTCATTCCCTAACAATCCACATCCAATTCAACCCCATGTCTTAACCGCATTACCATCAACATATGCAATACAGCTTTCACATAGACTACTGTGATTGCCAGCTCACCAGTCTCCCCGGGACACTCTCACTCTCCACAATCAGATATTAGCACTGCATGACTTAAAAAATTAGAAATCAGATGTTACTCTAGTCTTCAAGAACCTCTACTCACCTATCTAAAAATAAACTATGAACTTTTCCCCATTAAATGCCCCATTTAATCTGACCTCAGCTCACCTCTGTGACTCATTTATTACCACCATTTATTACACACCAGTGATGGCGCTACTCTGAACAGGCCAGGTTAGCCTCAGGGCCTTTGCATTTACTGCACCATTGGCTAATACTGCTCTGCCTCAGATCTTCAACTGGCTTTCTGCCACAGTTCAGCAAACCAATTAGTACATTTCCCTCTCTAAGTCCTCATTGCCCCTCTATACAATGACCTTGAAGAAAATTGCTGAATTGTTATTGTATAATGGAAGAGCTACATGGACAAGGGTGGAGAGGTCCAGGGTTTGTAGACCACAAAGTATAAGAACATGGAGCAACATTTGGTCCCTTCTATAATAATAAAAGCAAAATATGCTAATTAGACAGGACAGCCGAGTGACCTTCCAGACTTCATTCTAGATGTCCTTCCAGAAAAAGCCACAGTGGTGGGGGCGGAGGCAAAGATGGTTAGGGGCAATGAGGCAGGCAGGCTAGCAGTTAGGAGCCAGTGATCCCAGATTGTGAGAAGGTGCAGGCCAAGCTGAGGGACCTTCCCTTGCCCTCTCCTCCCCCCCCCCCCCGATGCATGAATTTCATGTATCGGGGCTTTAGTATAGTATGATTGAATCATATTATCAGTAACCAAATAAAACTTAAAACTACATTGGAAATTAAGCATTATAATGCACCATGACCTTTGTCATTTCAGTATAGAATATCTTAGTCATTTCAAAGTGAAGACATAATTTATTATAAATCTGGCTCGATTTCCATGTCCATTATGTTGATGTTCCTTTCCTTGGTTAGAGGTTGAACTGAAATTGAACAAATGAATTTGAACAATAAAAATATTTCAGAGCCCTTTCCAGTTAGTTCATTTGTTTAATAGATTTTCTCCTCATGACAACCTCTGAGAAGAGTACCATTATCCCTATTTTACAGATGAAGAAACTGAGGATTGGTGAGTGAAGCTGTCTTGCTCTCTCACACATAGCTAACAAGTAACAGCCGATTTTTAAACCCATTTTTTTTCTACTGATTTACCTTGCTTCATCATGAGACATTATATTCAGTTAGCTATAAACTTTTCAGTATATTGTCAAGGAGAGTTCCTTCAGTAGAGAGGACATTTGGGTATGTATGGTATGCTTGAAGACCCTGGGGTTTAATACAAAGAAGGAAAGTTTCGGTTAGCATTGTGTGTGTGTGTGTGTGTGTGTGTGTCTTTAGCTCTCTGAGCATTTTTATAAAAAAGGATTATGTGACATTATGGAAAGGGTAATAAGATTAAACTAGAAGTAATGAGAACATCTCTCAAAGAAGCTGTCCTCCATGTAGATGGTCTGACCAAAGAGATAGTAGTTTTCCCATCCCTAGAAGTGCATCATCAGAGACTGGACGACCTCTAGAAAGAGATATTGTAGACTAGAGGACCTTCCTGAGTCACAAGGGCTGGACTAGGCATTATTTAGGGTTCTTTCATACTTGAGACATGGTTGGTTAATCAGACAATTCCAAATATGCCCACCTCCCAATCCCTGGAAACTATGCAAATATTTGGTTATATGGCAAAGAAGAATCAATGCTGTCTGCAGATGAAATGAAGATTGCTAATCATCTGGCCTAGAAAATTATCCTGGATTATCCAAGTGGACAATATATAATTACAAGCATCCTTATAACTAAAAGAGCGGAGAGAGAGAGAGAAAGAGAGAGAGAGAGAGAGAGAGAGAGAGAGAGAGAGAGAGAGAGAGAGAGAGAATATGAATGAATATATCAGAGAGATGGCAGCTTGTTTAGAACATTACTGTGTGTGAATATGGAGGTATGGAGGATGGGGGTCATGAACTAAGGAATGTGGGCAGCCTCTCGAAGCTGGAAAAGACAAGGAAATGGATTCTTCCTCAGAGCCTCCAGAAGGAATGCAGCCCTGCCAATGCCTCGATTTTAGCCCAGCGATACTCACTTCAAACTTCTGACCTTCAGAACTGTAAGATAATAAATGTACGTCGTTTAAGCCACTAAGTTTGTGATCATTTGTTACAGCAGCAATAGGAAACTAATACAGAGCCCTATTTTATACTCCGCAGAGTAATCTATGGAGTCCAATCCACAGAGGATCACTACATCAGTCAGCGTTTGGCTGAGATAATACTGTTGTATGACAACAGCTCCCAAGTGTCTGTGTCTGAAAACAATTGAGGAGATCTCCTAGGCTCATAGGGGAATGGAAAGGTTGCTGCTGACTTCAGTTACAGTATATACATTCATCCATATATTACTATATGGCTAAGCTTGACTGGACTTGACTTGGCTCTGCTGGGTTCTAGGATTAAGGATGGACTTAGGTCAACTCCAAATTTTTCATTGCAAAATGTGGGCTAAGGAAGCAATGGCTCTCTGGGGCATGTTGTTCTCCTGGGCAAGGGGAAAGGCTCCAAAGGTCTGGCATCTATTCGCTGTCACTCAGAGTGACAGGATGAAGCCCGGGTCTGCACACATTCATTGTCCTGAGTAAGGCATAAAATCTTGCCCAAGTACTGGGACCAGGAAGGATATTCTTCCAGTGAAGCATAGCAAAGGCAGAGAGGGAAGTAAGAATTGTAGACAAATAATACAATCGTCTTTGGTCAAGCAGACGCATCTACATCTGGAAAGCAGTGGGTTCTCAGGTCTCCTACACAGAAAGGTCACATCACAACCTGACCAAAGTGGCCAGTTTTCCTAAGGAATGGCCAAATCTAGAGAGATCTATTAGGCTGCCTACATGTCTAAACAGAAGCAAATGTAAGAATCGCATGAGGAAGTGTAATCCAATCACCATCCATCATAGGGGAAAGTGTGGCCTAGATAAAGGACTGTGATTTTCCTACGAATGGCCAGTTAGCGGGAGAGCTGATCATTGAAAGAGAGCCTCCAAAAGTCTCAGTCCAGAGTGCAACTCAGAACTTCCTTCGTTGTGGAATCCTGCTCCAGAACTTGGTATCATTTCCAAGTGCTTTGTGGGGGGTCTGTATATTAAGAGCACTGCTGAATTGACAAGGGGAGTTTGATTATTCAGGCAGCACACACACAGTCTTTTTCCTCCTGCGAAGCTCTGGTTTGAACACAGCTTTATGTTGGCCTGGGCTAGGGAAACCCACTCTGCTCCTGATTGGGGTTCAGCGTGGGTGTCGTGGAGCAGTGATTCAGAGGGAAAGCACCTTCCAAAACCACACGGGTTCCTGCAGTTGTTTCCCTACAGCAGCGAGTTTTGGAATGGTGCAATATGCCCCACGTGAGAGTCCTGGAGACATACAAGTTCTCCTTTGGCCGTCAGTCACGGGGGGGATCTTCAGGCGCTTTCTTCGATTTTCTTTACCCAGGAAGCTTCATCTTCCAGAGGAAAAAAAAAAGATAGGTCTGTTTTCTCTGCCTGAGGAGTTGTTCCTATCCCTTCCTTCCTCCTGACGAAGGGGAAACCCCAGGTCAGATGTCACCTGCTCCAGGAAGCCTTTTTGGCTTTCCCTGGGACGAGTTCACAGCTCTAGAGTTCACTTGTCTCTGCTCACAGAACAACGTTATGCAGCCTCTTTCTGTCACTTACTGGATCACATCCTGCTCTTCTCAGTATATAGCTACCTCACTCCCTGGATTCTGTCCTCTTTTGTAACTGGGACTCTATTTTTGTCCTGGGCATTCAGAACAATGTCTACCATATAGGAGGCATTCAGTAAATACTTGATTAATTTTGAAATGATTCTGCTGCTTGTTTTAATTTAGGCTGACAGTTCATGATAATGTCAGTGAAATACACACACCATTTATTAAATGTATGAATAGATGTAGGAGTGAAAAAGTAAGCAGTACTAAGTGCCTTTTAAGGATAACTTCTATTCTACACGTTATCTCTGCACAGAAAAGCAGGCACACCGATTCACACACATCTGCGTTTACACAAGAAACAAAATGATAAAGCAGAGCTTCCTGGACCTCATAAGCAACCTCTTTTCTTCCTAATGTAGACAGAAGCGAATGATAAAACACTTCTTTGGAAGACATCTTTTCAGAGCTGTAGCTTCCAAATGATTTGTGTGTGCCCGGCAGTCAACCAATGAACTCTCTCCCATTGATCTAAAAATAACCCGGGAGTACTACGCTGCCAGAAATTATCTCAGCCCACCTCCGGGGGGTAAGGTCTCCTGTGGAGGCACTTTTGTTGCTCAGCTGCAGCGTGGAGGTAGGCCCTCCGCAGCCTTTTCCAGGTAGCAACAGGGGTTTGGGGATGACTTCAGCGAACCTGACCTAGCTTTGGGCATGAGTTTGTTTCATCCCTCACTGTGCACATCTTGCCATTTCTGAAGCTGTGAGTCAGGCTGATGTC
>PVJN01015061.1:31745-45324 GCA_004026805.1 Lasiurus borealis | reverse complement strand
TTTATGTTTTTTTTTATGTTTTTTATTGATTTTAGAGAGAAGAAGGGGAAGAGTGAGAAAAAGAGGAGCATCGATGTGAGAAACATCGATGGGTTGCCTTCCATATGCATCCTGTCGGGGACTGAACAACCTGGGTATGTGCCCTGACCGGGGATCGAACCTGCCACCTTGTGGTGTCCAGGACAACACTCCCAGCTGAGCTACATGGGCCAGGGCCTGACCTCCCTTTTCTACAGGTGAGGAAAGTGAGGTTCCCAGGGGCTGAGTGCCTCCTCCCAGGCCTCACGGCAGTGAGTGGCACAGCTGAAAGGAGGACTCCAGCACGCAGATGCCTGAGCATCACCTGGGTCCTTTCTTCCTCTGGGAAGTAGGGCCTGAGGTTCAGTAATTGGAGAAACAGACGGGGCATCTTTTTCCAAAAAAGGCCAACAGGCCTGCCTGGAGGGGTGCCTCTGAGGCGGGGGAGTGCCAGCCGGCCTCTGCCCTGCCCCTGGCTCCCTGAGCTGGGCTTCTCTGCTCAGTGGCCACCCCAGCTAGCCACTCCCATCGGTAACCCGTTTATTTCCACGATGGCACTTGACAAAATCTCTATTTGTCTTGTTTCTCTGCTTCTGTGTCTCAGCGTAGCACATCCCGGGCACAGAGTAGGTGCTCAGGAAATGTTGAGCTGATGAGGTTCAGACAGCACCCGCCTTGCTGTAACGCCCCTCTCTAGGCCTCAGTCCTTCCAGTTTGGGAATAGGGGTTGTGTTCAGTGACCCCGAGGTCTCTTCAGGCTCTGACCACACAGGATGTGAGGATGCAGGGAGGGTGGGGATGCGGATATCCGGAGGAGGTTTCTAACTTTGGCAGAGCATCAAGCAAAGCACACTGCTCACCTGGTTCCCGGGTCTGCTACCAGCACATCATCCTTGAGCAGGCGCAGTGCCTCCTGGGTGCTGCCCCTCCACAGCAGCGAAGTGGATCGCAGCCTTCGGGGCAGCCCTGGGGAGGAGCAGTGGTCAGACCTGCTGGGCTGGCTGAGGGGGGGGGGGGGTAGGGGGTCATTGGGTGCCCTGCTCCCCTCCCCACCTTCCATGGGTTGAAAAGTAACAACAACAAAATCACCTGAAAAACAAGAATAATCCAGCATGGACTCTCATCCTGCTTGTGTTTTAGTGGGAAAGCCACTTAGCCTCTCAAGCCCCTGTCCCCTCACATGTGATGTGAGGGACATAATTCCTCTGTCATAGGGATGACGTGAGGATTCAGTAAAATAAAATGCTTAGCGTGGTGTCTGGTCATAGCAACTGCTCAAAAAAAATAATTAGCATCAACTATAGATAGCAGTTTGAGTCCATAAAATTCTTGGGATCAGTGGCCAAACAGCTTTGGACCTATCTAACCAGTGGGGTTTTTCTGTTTATTAGCTGTGACAACTATTAGAAGAACCCACAGGAATCGGGTTCTCTCCATCCATCCATTCAGTAATGGATTTCCAGCTTCTGTTTTGTGCCAATGACTGTTCTGGGTCCTGGGGAATCAGTAATGAACCAAGTCCCTGCCTATGTGGAATTAGTGGAGGGGTCAGACAGCAAGCAAATACATATTCATGCTACAGAGAAAAATAATTTGATCAGGCGAAGGCCTTGCAGAGGTGATCCTGGAGCGGGTGAGAGAGAGAGAGCCATTCTTTCCTGTAAGAATGTCTCGGGCAGAGGGAACAGCAAGTGCAAAGGCCCTGAGGCAGGAAGGTCCTGGAATGTTTGAGGAATAGCATGGCACAGCTGGTGTGGCTGGAGAGGAATGAGAATCGGGAGACACTGGCCAGTTCAGGAAACAGCAGAGAGTGGGCTCAGCCTGACGGGATGAGAATCCGCTCCTCAGGTCCCCCCCCCCCCGCCCTCCCTCCCCCACATCTGAATTATTTGGGGCTAAGCATGGTAAGTGCAAACCCATTCACCTGAGAGCTGGCTGGCCATCCTTCGGAGGGTGACGGGCGAAGGCCTTGGGGCTGGGCCCACCTCCTCCAGCCCATCCATCGGGCTCTGCTGTTTGGGGGCTGATGCCATGCCCAGCGGGTTGTTGATGGTGAAGGAGCTGGCATACCGCTCCAGCGGGTCATCTAGAGAGGCCACGATGCCCTCCTCCCACAGGCGGTACAGCATGAGCACTGGAAAGATCTTGGAGACGCTGGAGATCCTGGACAGTGTTGGGGACACACAGGTGCAGAGAGCATACTCTTGGCCCCCCACAACCCATCTCTACCTTGCACCCCAGCCTCCAACTTTCTAGAATTCTAGGAAAGCACCGAATCCGCTTTATGTCTTGTCTCAGATGAAAATCCGCCGGCCTCTGGACAACTTGGCTTTGGGATGCGTGAGAATATACCAGAGGCAGTAGGGCTGGGCTGGATGGACATTGCTGAGTCTCTGCTCAATGGCAGGCCTTCCTACTGTGGACAGGCCTGGTTGGGGCATACCTCTGCCTCTCATTGGCTAACGTGGTCTTGGGCAAGTACAGTAGTACCTCGAGATACGAGTTTAATTCATTCCATAACCTTGAGGCATGGGAAACTATGAGACGGTAAACTGGTGGGTCTTGTGTAGCCGGCCGATCAGCGCGATTACTCTTATCTCAAATGTTGCTGGAATTTCAAAGCAAAAATCGCTCGCTCGACGGCTCGTATCTCAAAAATCTCATATCTCGACTTTCTGAGATTCTGCTTCCTTGTCTGCCTCACAGGTTGTAGAGAGGATTGAACAAAACATGCTTATAAACTGTTTGACCACATAACCGGGGGGTAGTAAGTGCTCAGTAAGTGACAGAAAGTATTGTTGTCCCCATACTGGTCCCCTGGCAGGTGCCATGTGAATGGGACGCCTGCCATCCTCGCAGGACCTCTGGGAGCAGATGTGTTCCCTTTGCACTGGAAGCTTTAAGGATCCCGCCGGCAGCGCTAGGAGGGGATGTGAGCAGCAGAACGTCCCCAGGGACGTCCATCGGGGCCACTGCTGCCGATGGACAGGGACCAGGGCCAAGAGCCCGGGACCTAGTGATGGTTCCATGGCTGCACACAGACATGAGGGAGGGAGGGGACACAGGGAGCCTCTGGGAGTTCGGGAAGTTTGGGGCTAAGGGCTCTCCAGCAGCGATGCCTTCCTGACCTGGTACGTCTGTGGTGTCAAGTGGGTGCGCACTGATCCTCTCTGGACCTCAGTCTCCTCATCTAGAAAACTGTCAAGACTTCATAAAGGGCTTGGAAACCCCAGTCGTGATTCTCTTGAGTTCTCTCCTACCTCCTAGGGCCTCCCTGTTCCCCATGCCTCCCCCCTCCATAGGACCCTGCAGGTCACCCGGCTGACCGGTACATGGTGTACTCATTGGGGGGGCCAGACACCGGGTCAGAGCCGTTCTTCTTCCCGAAGTTCCCGGTCCAGAGCACCGTGTCATTGTGGATGACGACGGCAGACATGGCCGCCAGCCCCGGGGCGGACAGTGCCTGGTGCAGGATCCGCTCCACCTTGCAGGAGAAGAGCAGGAGGCTCAGAATGCGGGTGCCGAGACGCACCCCGCTTGTCATCCGCACACCCTGCCCGTGCCCACACCACGCCCCGCACACAGGTGGCCTCTCCTGGCTCCCCTTCACTCCCAGTGAGCCCCCAGGCTTTGGGCTCTCAGAGCAAGGGCCCCCACTCTGGCTGCAATCAGAGAAGCTCCCCCAGAACCTGTGTTCTCTGTGGGGGTTCCTCGTGAGATTTTTGTTCAAAGAAACATTTCCTCGGCAAAACGTAAAAGGCGGGAGGGGACAAAACTATGAATCCAGTCAAACCCTTGTCTGAAGCCCTAGAACAGCGATTTTTCAGCTCGTGTGCCACATAAGAATTTTAAAAATATGCAGTATCTCCAAAAAATAAAACATGCAATAGCTGACTGTTTAGTCAGGGACGCTGACCTCTTTTCCCTTAGATTGTCAAATAAAAAAATGACAGCAGCCATTACAATAGTAGTCATGCAGTGTGAATGAATCAAAATTATGCCAATTTTTTTGTCAGGCAAAAAAAAAAAAATTGTTTTCGGTATGCCACAGAATTTTAGTGATTATGTGTGCCACGAGATAAAAAAACTGCCACTCACTACCCTAGAAAACCTCCAGGAGGCCTAGTCTGACCCCCTAGTGTTGGAGAACTCACTATTTCTAGAAGGCCCCTAAGTTGAACATTTATTGAAAACGCCTCATTCTTTGCAATGATGAAGGGTAATGACGATGACAACAGCTAACGTATACTGGACGGTGAGAGTGTGCCAGGCACAGTATAAAGTGATTTTCATACATTGTCTCCTCTAATCCTCACAAGTCAGTGCTAATTTCTCCCCATTTTACAGATGAGAAAACTGATCTATGAGAGAAGAAAGTGACTTGTTCAAGTACCTCACGGTGCGTGGAAGCAGAGTTAGAATCCCGTGCCAAGTCCAGCCCCTGCTCTGAATTAACCTCCTCGCTGAGTGAGTTCACACATCCTGAGTTGATCCTGTCTACCTGTAGCTTCCACCCCTGCCCTCGCTTTGCGTCTCTAAATCTGTTTCCTCCCCTATTGATAGTGAGTCACAAGGTATTCTAATAGAGGTTACTTAGCACATACTAATGGCTCACTACATGGCAGCCATGGTGTTTATTGTTGCTTTTGCATTAATAACCATGACCTAACCCCCACCCCCACCCCCACCCCGAGAGCCTCATGGCACCCTTCTGTTCCCGGTCCTTCACAAAAGCCCTCCATGTGTTTGCAGACAGTGAGCGGGCCTCTCTGCACTGGCCTGCATCTTCTCTCGCGTGGAATCATCTGCCTCCTTCCCTTTGGCTCTTCCTCGGACGACAGTTTCAAATCCCTCCACCACGCTGCTTGCTGCTCTGACCTCTCTGATCATGTTTCATTTGTCTGTAGCCTCCTGAGGTGAGTGACCCAAGTGTGTGTGGGGGGGTCCTGACTGGCACAGACTAGAGCCAGCTGACAGCCCCCTCTACTGTTAGGCCGCCGTCAGTGGTAAAAGTTACGTTGTGGGGGGTGTTTTGCTTTAATTATCTTGCAGTGGCCTCCGTGATACGGGCTCTGTCGTCCTCTCCAGTGTCATCTTTCTCCTCCCTCCACCTGTGGCCCCACCAGGCTGAATGCCTCAGAGTTCCTGGTGTGCCTTGTGCTTACTCTGCCGACTCTGAGTCCTGGCACATGCTGTTCCCTCCACCTGGAGCACCACCTCCACCCCCTCCTTTATGATGCACCTGTCCATCAGCTGGGTATCTCCTATTGTTCACGTCTCAGCTTAGACACACTTCCTCCAGAAGCCTCCCCTGCCCCAGCGTCAGTTCCTTTGTGCCCCTCACCACAGCCCCCTAAACTTTCCCTGTCCTCCCTCTTACCCCTGTGCTATCAATGTGTGTGATCTTGACTGCTCCTTCATTCCCAGATCAGGAGCTTCTGAGGAACAGGACAGTCCCGTCTTTCTGCCATGTCCCTGGTGTGTAGCTCAGAGTCACATTCTGCTGGTCACGTGATGAATCAACGCCACCTCCAGTGCAGAGAGCCACCCTCCCTTTTCTCCCTCAGGCCTGGCACACACCCACCCTCCCGGGTCATCACTGACCTTTTCCAGGGCCTCCTTCAACACGGGGAGCGGGTGAGCCAGGGGCACAGGCTCAGGGTGCTGGGGGCACATCCTCACAGGGGCAGAGGGCGCTTCCGGTCCCAGGGGACCTGCCGGGAATATCACGTGGTGAGAAGGAAATCGCGATCAGGATGGGAGGCTAGAGGTCATCCTAGAAGAGATGGGAAGGTGGCAGCAAAGGCCAGAGCCATATCTTGGGGTCAGCCCTCCCAGCTGGCAACAGCCTCAGCAGGAGTATCAGCGTCAGAGACCAGCCATGGGTATCAAAGAGCAAAGAACGGAGTGTGCCTGGAGGGGAGGGGATGGTTCCACGCACGCCACCTGCAGCTTGGCTTCAAGACACAGTGGTACCTCGAGATACGAGTGCCCTAACATACGAGATTTTTGAGATACCAGCAGTCGAGCGAGCGATTTTTGCTTTGAAATACGAGCAACAGTTGAGATAGGAGTAATCGCACTGATCGGCCGGCTGCACACGACCTACCAGTTTACCGCGACTCGAGCGTCTCATAGTTTCCCACGCCTCAAGGTTACGGAACGAATTAAACTCGTATCTCGAGGTACCACTGTACCAACTAGGCCACCGTTCCCGGGGGCAGCCCTTCTCTCTTGCACGCCCACCTTCCTCCCTCCATGTGATCAGCAGAGTTAGACTCGGGGCGGGCTGAGCCATGTGCTGTCTGTCTCTCTTTCCCCAGTTCTGACTGTATGTTTGGGCGGGGAAGTGGACTTGGGGCTCCACTTCAGCTTCAGGCCTAAACCACAGGGAGAGCTCAGTCTATCACCAGAGCCAGGCGTCCGGGCATGGGGGACTCTTGTCTCGTTCTGTTTGGTCTTGGAACTGAGGGGAAGAGGGTGTGGGCCTTGGCAGGGCGGGGCTCCGTCTGGGAGGGCATCCCAACAGCCCCCAGACCTCCCCTCGCTTTCTGAAGACGGTGTAGAGCAGTGAGGGTACAAGCACCTTGAGGAACTGCACCCTTTCCAAGTCCTTCCTGAGACTGCCCAGAACCGACACAAGACTGGAGGTTCACCGTGGCCATACATGCTTTTAGCTCCTCCCAGCTCTAGCCTCTGGCTGGCTTTGTGACTTGCTTTGGCCAAAAGAAGGAGGTGGAACTGATCATTGATCCTGGTCCTTCCCACAAGGAGGCCTTAATGCGCCTTTGCTCCCTGGGAATACTGCCCCCTCCTGGACAAGCCTGGGATAGCGGTCTTGAGAGGGAGAATCCACATGGAGCGGGAGATCTAGCTCTCCCATGGCATTGGAGAGAGAGCTCAGATGAGACCAGCAGCAGAACTGCCAGCCAGCCCACAGACTAATGGAAGGAATGAATCGCTTCGTTTGAAGCCAGCAAGTTTGGGGTTGGCATTAGGATCCCCATTTTATACGCAAAGGCATTAAGGCACGGAGAGGTCCTATGATTGGCCCCAGGATGAACAGTTAGAGGCCAGAGCTGCTGAGTCTAAATCTTACGATGCCCTCGGCTCAGGAGTGGCAGCTCAGCCCACAAGGGCCCACGGGGGCGGGAGGAAATGGAGGATGTCTCTGCACTCACCGGTCTGCAGCTTGGGGAGGGAGTACTGCCACAGGAAGCAGCCGGTCATGAGCGCAGAGAGCAGGAAGAAGAAGCTGCAGGAAGCCGGGAAAAGCCACTTCTTTTTTACTTTCAGCCGGCAGAGCCGCCAGCCAGCCTGGCGTGGGGAAGACACAGGGCACAGCTCCCAGGGGAGTCAGCCAGAGGGAAGAAAGAGAGGGACCCCCCCCCCAGCCCCTTCTATACCTTAAGTTCACCCAGACATGATGGAAGTCCACAGGGAAGTTCCAATATATATATATACATTTCATACCTGGGAAACCAAGGTCCTTCCGGTATGACCCTTTCAACAGTTCCGCCATGCATGTACCTCTCTCTGCACCTCTGCACCCTTGCATAGCCTGTTCCTTTGTAGACTAGGCCTGCTGTCTCTCTCCTGTATATGTAGTGATAAATCTCCTCTGTGAAAGTTTCTGCAACTCCCTTCACCCAGGTCCCCGCCAAGGCACTTGGAACAAGACTGTTATGGCCCAACTCCAAGTCTCTCCTTGATATGGTAGTTGTTTGACTACTAGATGGAGGTGGAGCTGAAACCAGTTTGGCTCAGTGGATAGAGCGTCGACCTGCAGACTGAAAGGTCCCAGGTTTGATTCCAGTCAAGGGCATGTACCTTGGTTGTGGGCATATCCCCAGTAGGGGGTGTGCAGGAGGCAGCTGATTGATGTTTCTAACTCTCTATTCCTCTCCCTTCCTCTCTGTAAAAAATCATTAAGATATATTTTTTAACAATAAAATAAATGGAGGTGGAATTCTCCAATGATTCAATCTCTCCCCGCCCCTTTCCCCAAATGAAAACATCCACTCTGGCCTTGGTGTTTGTCACCGTGCATGCTTTTATTCTTTGTGTTTTTGCGTCCATCAAGAGCATGTAGTATTGTTTTGCACATTTTTAAACTTACATGAATATTATCCTCCTGCAACTTGATATTTTTTCTACTTTTATACATATAGTTCTGGGTTATTCATTTCAACTTTTGTAGAGTATACTGCTACATGAATATACTTCATAGTGGAATAGAGCAGGGAGATGGGCCAGGCTTCCTTAAAAACGTGACCATTTTATACATTCGAGGTGGGAGCACTATGCGTAGGAGTGAAATTTGTGGGTGGTAACGTATGGCCATCTTCAGCTTACCCATATTCTCTCCTGCACTCTCAAAGTTGCTCCAGTTTACACTCCACCACCAGTGATTCTCATTGCCACCTTGAATTTGCATTTTTTCCATTGCTAATAAGGTTGAACGCCGTTTCTTGTGTTTACTGTTTATATTTGGATTTGCTTTTATGTGAATGGATTGTTTTTATCCTTTGCCTATTTTTTTTCTATTCCATTTTCTTCACTTAGAGCTCTTTATAAGTTCTAGATACTTATGCTTATAGCATGTCTTTTCGTGTATGGTAACTTTTGTTGAGAAGGCAGGATAGTGTAGTGGTTAATCTGTGGCCAGATTGCCTGATTTTGAATCTCAGTTTAACCACTTCCTGGCTGTGTGACCTTAAGGAAGTCCCTCAACCTCTCTGTGCTTCTGCTTCCTTACCTGTAAAATAGAGATGGTGATGGCCCTTGCCTCATAAATTTGTAAGGATTACATGAGTTAATATATATAAAGTGGAATGCAGACTGGTGCAGCTACTGTGTAGAACAGTATGGAGTTTCCTCAAAAAACTAAAGATGGAACTCCCATTTGACCCAGCAATCCCACTCTTAGGAATATATCCTAAGAAAGTAGAAACACCAATCAGAAAGGATTTATGCACCCCTTTGTTCATAGCAGCACAATTTACAATAGCTACAATTTGGAAATAGCTTAGGTGCCCGTCAGCAGATGAGTGAAAAATAAATAAATATGTGTGTGTGTGTGTGTGTGTTTGCTTAAGAACATATATAAAGTACATCTTGTCTGACACCTTGTAAGACCTGTTTACTGTTATTCTTGAAGAGAGGGCTTTTGCAATGGTTTGGGTTGTTGCCAATCAAATTTATCAACACTGTCTTTTTTGTTTGCTGTGTGTGTGTGTGTGTGTGTGTGTTTGCTTAAGAAATCCTTCTCTCAGAGGTCTTAAATATCGATTTCTATACTTTCACACAGACACGTGTTTGGTTTTAGTGTAAGGAAAGGACTTCACTTTGTTTTTCATATCAGTAATCAGCACCAGCCTGCCCCCCACTGGCTTGTACACTGTCTCTGAAACATACAAGTGTCCGCACATACTGGCACCTGTGTCTAGGCTGTTTCGTTTAGAGTCTCGTTGAGTTTCTAGTCTACCCCCCTCCCCAGATCAGTCCTCCCCTCTCTTCCATAACCAGGGCCGTTCCCTTACTGTGTGCCAGGTGCTGCCCTCCAGGAAACAGCCTGGCCAGAGAGGGTTTCCCTGAGCGGACCCTGATCACCTCCGTGGACCCGTTCCTGCCTCTCCTCCCCTTGGCACCTGGATGCTCCCACCGCTGGCCTTGCTTCCTCTGTGCCTTTGCGCCTGCCCTTCCCTCTGGCTGCCCTTTTCCCCTGGACAAACGTGGGGAAGCCCCTGACAGCTGTGACGCCTCCTCATTCTCCCCAGGGTCCTCTCCTCTCTGTGCGCACTCGTCACTGCGCTGTTACAGGAACCCGCACTGGTAACTCCTGGCTTCTCTCTCTGGCACCGACCAGGTGGCTAGTGTCTCCAGCATCACGATCATTCCTTCGGGGCTTCTATGCCTACAACACCTGGCACTCTGCCTGGTGCGGGCACCTCCTCAGGAAATGTGTTTTGAACTTTACATCGTCCTGCAAGTTGAAAGACTTCGTTCAAATCTTAGCCCTGCTACCTGATTCAGTTATAATTCTGGACACACCCTTTTCCCTCTTAGGGCCTCCATTTCTTCATCTGCTGGAGAGGGCGGGGCTATTTATGTTTGTTTGTTTTTTAATGGTTTATAGGAGTTGTCTGTCCTTTTCTCAAGTTGTATTTGTCAGTGGCTTATCTTTTTTTAAAATATATTTTATTGATTTTTCATAGAGAAGAAGGGAGAGGGATAGAGAGTTTGAAACATCGATGAGAGAGAAACATCAATCAGCTGCCTCCTGCACACCCCCTCCTGGGGATGTGCCCACAACCAAGGTACATGCCCTTGACCCTTCAGTCCGCAGGCCTACGCTCCATCCACCGAGCCAAACCGGTTAGGGCAGGCTGGGTTATTTGTAAAGAGGATACTGTACAATTAGAAATCTCATTTGATTTCAGAAGTATCTCCCAGCTCTAGAATGTGGTATTCATACTGAAGCCATTCTTTATTCATAATCTCCAAAGATTGGAAACAACCTAAATGTCCTTCAGCGGGTGATGAATAGACAAAACTGTGGCACATCCATGCGACGGGATGCTACCCAGCTAAGTACGGGAAGGCACCGCTGAGGAACGCAAAGATGTGGATGAAGCGCAGATGCCATATGCGAAGGGACATAAGCCAGACTCAAAAGCTACAGACGACATCACCCCACTTTCACAACACTCTGAGGAAGACAAAACGATGGGGACAGAAGACAGCCCAGCGGCAGCCTGGGGTAGGGAGGGGGTGGACCGCAAAGGGCAGAAAGGCCTTTGGAAGTGATGGAGCTCATTCTGTATCTTGATGTGGTGGCGGTTAGAGGATTGTATGTATGCATTTGTCAAAATTCAGAGAGCTGCGCACCGAAAAATAAAGTGGATCTTAGTGCCTGGAAACGATGCCTCGGTGTTTTTCCAAATAAAGCCGTTAAAGATGCCAGGTAGGATGTCTCTACCTGGGCGTTGCAGGTTCCTGTGGGAGGGGAGTTTGAAAGTGCTCCCCTTTGAGCATGAGCAAAGGGCCACGGGGGTGGGCCCAGTGGGGGTGCCCTGGCCGGAGGGCTGCCAATCCCCTTTAACAGGCACCGACAGCTCCATGTGTTCAGGTGAAGAATGAAGTGCAGACAGCAAGAGAAACCATCAACAAAACAACAGGAAAGCTCACCGTATGGGAGCACATATTGGCAAATGTTATCACTGATAAAGGTTTAATCTCCAGCATCTACAGCCAACTTAAACAACTTAATAAAAGGAAGATAAATGATCCAATAAAAAAATGGGCAATAGGCCTAAATAGAACCTTTTTGAAAGACGACAGAAGGAAGGCCAAAAGACACATGAAAACATGTTCAAAGTCACTAATTATCCGAGAGATGTAAATCAAAACGACAATGCGGTACCATCTCACACCTGTCAGAATGGCAATCATCAACAAATCAACAAACCACAGGTGTTGGCGAGGATGCGGAGAAAAAGGAACCTTTGTGCACTGCTGGTGGGAATGCAGACTTGGTGCAGCCACTGTGGAGAACAGTATGGAGTTTCCTCAAAAAACTAAAAATGGAGCTCCCATTTGACCCAGCAATCCTACTCTTAGGAATATATCCTAAGAAAGTAGAAACACCAATCAGAAAGGATTTATGCACCCTTATGTTCATAGCAGCACGATTTACAATAGCTACAATTTGGAAACAGTCTAGGTGCCCGTCAGCAGATGAGTGGATCAGAAAACTATGGTACATCTACACAATGGAATACTATGCTGCCATTAAAAAGAAGGGATTCTTCCCATTTGCAGCAACATGCATGGAACTGGAGAGTCTTATGCTAAGTGAAATAAACCAGTCAATGAAGTAGAAATACCACATGATCTCACTCATTTGTGGATAATAAAGAACATTATAAACTGATGAACAAAAGGATAGATACAGAGGCAGGAAAGCATCAAACAGACTGTCAAATTATAGCGGGAAGGTTAGGGAGAGGTAGGGTAGATAAGAGATCAACCAAAGGACTTGTATGCATGCATATAAGCATAACCAATGAACACAAGACACTGGAGGGTTGGGGTATGCCTGCGATGGGGTGTGTGGGGGGGCAATGGGGGAGATATGTATACATGTAACAATAAAAAATATATAAAAAATGAAGTGCAGAGGCTTTACATGACTTGCTGAGGTGGTTGGCAGCTGGGAGTGTCTCTCTGTGTGGTGCACCACCCCACCCTCTGCACCCCCAATTTGTGGCCCTCCTCTGGGGCCCAGCCTCGTCTCATGTCTGTCTCCAATCTCGGGATTTATTCCCATAGCCCCAAAAGTGCAGCCAGTAGCTAACCTCTAAGCTGCTCACCAGCTGCTCACATTTGGACTTGCAATAGACACTAGGAATCTTTCCCAGGCCCCCCACCCCCCATAATACAGCCGCCCCAACTCCTTCCCTGGCGGTCTCCAGCCCACAGACCCTCACCTCCTCCTCCTCCTCCTCACTGCCCACTGTGAAATAGCCCTTCCCGTCCAGTCACACATCCAGAAACAGTTCCCACAAGCAAGCTGAGTGCTGGGCACCGTGCTCCCTCTGAGGTCCGTGCCCTGGGCCCGCGTCTGTCCCCTGTGGAGCGGGCAGGACGGTGGAGCGGTCAGACACAGGGCTCTGGCCCAGGCCAAGCAAGTTTGATTCCGGTTCTGCCCTGACCACCTTTGGGCAAGTGGCTTCACCTCTCTGAGTCGAGGTTTTCTCGTCTGCGTGCTGGTAAGGGCCTTGGGCCTACACTCATGGAACGTGGGTAAGGGGAAGTGAGGCGATGCTGCAAGCGCTCACCGGTGGGTAGTGGTGTTGTCACGGTAATTTCCTTGGGGGACAGATGTACACAGATCCTGGGCCCAGAGCTCGGGGCTCCACGGTGCCCGTGAGCTCAGCCTGGGGCGGGACGATGGGGAGGAAAGCTCCACTGAGCAGGGAGTGGGATGAGCTGAGGGCACTCCGGCCAGAGGCCTGGAGGCGGGAGGAGGCAGAGGAGCCATTTCTGGTTTTGAGAACTCGACGAGCTAATGGCTTAGAGCACTCAGAGCTCCTGGCCAGGGGCGCAGTCTAGGAGGTGGGTGAGGACGATGAAGGTGCTGAGGGCGGTCTAGGCTCATATTTGAAGCAAACCTCGTGGGGCCATGCCTTACCTGGGTCTTCATTCTCTCCACGGCGTGGAAGGTCCCAGCGGGCGAGGACTCAGGCCCACAGCCAGGAGACACTGCGGGAAGGTCAGCCACAGGAGCAAAGGCAGAGATGGCGGCGGTGGCGGGGGGAAG
Organism: Lasiurus borealis; assembly: GCA_004026805.1. Taxonomy (NCBI): domain Eukaryota; kingdom Metazoa; phylum Chordata; class Mammalia; order Chiroptera; family Vespertilionidae; genus Lasiurus; species Lasiurus borealis. Next base: position 31,982 of record PVJN01015061.1, on the reverse strand, counting down.
AAGAAGGGGACAGAAAGGCCAGGAGCAGAAGTGGGCAAAGCAAGCCCTCCCCTGCATGAAGCCCACGCAAAGCCAGGGGAGGCCAGCTCAGCACGCCGTGAGGTGACCAGCTATCTGGTCTGCCCAGTTCTGTCCTGACGTTAGCATCGAACATCCCAAATCCCTCGTCCCAACCGGAAGAGCTGGTCTCACACACACACACATACACATACATCACCATGCACCACACACACACCA
>PVJN01015061.1:0-31645 GCA_004026805.1 Lasiurus borealis | reverse complement strand
CTCTCGGAAAGCTCAGGAAGGGCCGGCAGTCCAGGCCCCGCCCCGGCTGGCCAGGGCCTCTCGGGGTCCAGGATTCCAGGGACAGGGCGGCCTCCTGGGCTCCGAGCCGCAGGCTTCACCCAGGCTCCCCGGGGCTGGCAGACGTGGTGCCCGATTTCCCCAGCACTAAGCCCTCTGGGCCCTCCGCCTGGGGATTAGTTCTTGGGGTCCCCCAGCAGCCCGTGGGGAGGGGGGAACATCTGTCAGGGAGGCTGGCAGCACCACGTGACCCACGATGCTCCAGCCTGGGAGCGAAGCAGCCGTCTCTCCAGAAAGCCTTTGTCCAACCCAACAGAGAAGAGAGATGGAGGCCTCCCAACCACAGCCTTCCCTCCCCTCACCCCCAGCTCCTCCACTCCCTCTGAGGCACTGGGTCGCCAGGAACGCAGTTTGAAGACCACGGGGGCCAGCCTAGTAGTTTTGTTTTGTTTTGTTTTTTAATATATTTTATTGATTTTTTTACAGAGAGGAAGGGAGAGGGACAGAAAGTCAGAAACATCGATGAGAGAGAGACATGGATCAGCTGCCTCCTGCACGCCCCCTACTGGAGTTGTGCCCGAAAGCAAGGTACATACCCCCGACCGGAATTGAACCTGGGACCTTTCAATCCATAGGCCGATGCTCTATTCACTGAGCCAAACCGGTCCTGGCCAGCCTAGTAGTTTTGTCATTTATTTGTTTATTCATTGATTTTGAGGCGCGGGGGGGGGACGGGGGTGAAGGGAGGGAGAAACATTGCTTGTTGTTCCACTTATTGGTGCACTCACTGTCTGCTCTCTGTACGTACCCGAACCAGGGATCAAACCCCAAACCTTGGCTTATCCAGACAGCTCTCTGGCCAACCGAGCTCCCGGCTGGGCAGGCCTCTCGGTTAAACATTCAGACAACTCCGTTCAAACCCCAGTTCCGCCCCCGCCGGTGTGGCCTTGGGTGAGTCGCGCCTTCTTTGTTTCTTCATCTATAAAACGGAGATAAGCCATAACCGGTTTTCCTCAGTGGAGCCTGAAGGGTCACAGGTTCATTCTGGTCAAGGGAGCTTGTGCGAGTTGATGGGTCTCTCTCACATCCAGGTTTCTCTCCGTGTGCCTTTCCTCCTCCCTTTCACTCACTTAAAAAAAAAAAATGGTACCCAGCCTGGTGCTCAGTGATTGAGCATCGACCTATGAACCAAGAGGTCACAGTTGGATTCCCAGTCAGGACACATACTAGGTTGCAGGCTTGATCCCCAATCGTGCAGGAGGCAGCCAACCAATGATTCTCTCTCATCACTAATGTTTCTATCTCTCTCTCACTTCCTCTCTGAAATCAATAAACATAATTTTTTAAATATATTTTTATTGATTTCAGAGAGGAAAGGAGAGAAAGAGAGAGAGAGAAACATCAATGATGAGAATCATTGATCTGCTGCCTCCCGCATACCCCCTACTGGGGGTTGAGCCCACAACCTGGGCATATGCCCCTGACCAGAATCGAATCTGGGACCCTTTAGTCTGCAGGCCAATGCTCTATCCACTGAGCCAAAACAGCTAGGGCAACAAACATAATTTTTTAAAATACATATTTTATAGATATTCACAGAGAGGAAGGGACAGGGATAGAGAGTTAGAAACATCGATGAGAGAGAAACATCCATCAGCTGCCTCCTGCATACCTGCTACTGGAGATGTACCCACAACCAAGGTACATGCCCTTAACTGGAACTGAACCTGGGACCCTTCAGTCCAAAGGCCGATGCTCTTTCCACTAAGCCGAACCAATAAGGACAACGTAATTTTTTTTAAAGAGATAAAAGCAATGGGTATTTATGAGAAAGGGAAAGGGAAAATTACATCAGTAGAACAAAGACATTTCTGTTGGTGCAGATAATAGAACATGATGATGTTAATTCTAAACAATGTTTTTCATTTTCAGGCCACTGATCATCAGTCCAGTCGTCATAACTACTTTCCTATTATCATTGCAAATGTCCTTTTGCAAGGCATAAGGTTGCTTAGGTCCCATCCCAAGGTTATTGTGCCCTGTTTTTAACATTGTAAGGCAGCTCCTCTGGCTGGCAGCTCTGGCATTTTAAAGTGGCTGCATTTCTGATACTGTTTGCACTGGAGAGCTTTTACTAACCTCTGCTGTCTGGGTCCCCAACCTAGAGACCCCTTGCCATGCCACCTGGGCATCACAGTTTTTGAAGACTCCTTGGTAATTCCACTGTGTGGTCAAGGTTGAGAGCCATTGCTGCAGACCAGTGTGTGTCCAGCTCATTTTAAATGTGTGTAGGAATCGCTTAGGGCCATGGTCGGCAAACTGCGGCTCGCAAGCCACATGCGGCTCTTTGGCCCCTTGAGTGTGGCTCTTCCACAAAATACCACGGCCTGGGCGAGTCTGTTTTGAAGAAATGGTGTTAGAAGTTTTAAAAATTGGCTCTCAAAAGAAATTTCAATCGTTGTACTGTTGGTATTTGGCTCTGTTGACGAATGAGTTCGCTGACCACTGGCCTAGGGATTGGGTTAAACTGCAGGTTCTGAGTCCATGGGTCAGATGGTACAGGAGAGTCTACATTTCTTACAAGAACCCAAGTGGTGTCGACACTGGTCCGTGGACCACCCTGTGAAGAGAGAAGCAAGGCTCTGCCACGTGTGGATTGCAGCAGCTTCCACATCATCGCTTTCGTTGCTCCCAGCCACTTTGTGGTTGGACAGGGCTTGAATTAATATCTGTTTTGCTGATGCTCAGGGTGGGTATGTGAATGGGTAGAGGCAAGCTTTCTGGATCCTCTTTATAACCCCCCTGTGGCTGGCCCACAAAGGAAATTGATCCGTTAGAGTGAGAAGAGAGCTGAGTGGTTTTATCCAGACTCTGCATTGTATGGCTGGTGAAGCAGGCTCTGAGAGTGGAGGTCATACAGCAAGTGGGGTGACAGAGATGGAGCGGGGATCCAGGTTTTTTCCATTGCACCTGGCTGCTGGGCTCCTCTTTCCTGAGGCTCAGAGCAGGCTGGGCAGCCTGCCTCTGGGTCACAGACTGAGTGGTGACAACATCCCACAATCCTTCGGGGTAGGTCTGTTCTGTGCCCATTTCACATCTGAGGAAACGGATGCTCTGAGAAGTGAGGTTCCAGGAAGTGGCAGGAATGGGATTTGGACCCAGGAGTCCTTGCTGATTCCCGGACACGAATGCATCTCCAGGTTGTCTCCCCATTGGACGGAGAGGTCCTCTAGAGCAGCGATCTGGTGGTCCGTGAGGTCCTAAAGGTTGGTGACCGCTGCTCTAGGGTTAGGACTGCTTCTCGTTTTGATTTGTGTCACCAAACCAGGACTGCATGTCTGGATCAGTCAATCCCCTTCAGGGTTCTGCACCTCTTCAGATCAAGAGCTCACCCCCAGGACACCATGAAACCATTTCTCACTGTCCAGACCAGTGGTCAGCACACTCATTAGTCAACAGAGCTGCAAACCGCAGTTTGTCTCTCACTGGCCCAGACTAACCAACCTGCCCCTCGGATTTTAGCTAAAATCCATAGAATGTCATATAGAAAAGTGGCCACACGGTGGCAGTAGATACCCATGTGTAGCTACTGGAGCCACCTCCTCTGAAGAATTTATTCCTTGAGTGCTCTTTCTGTGGGAGTTTGTCCAAGGACTTTTTCCCTCCATGAACCAAGATAATCTCCACAACTGCCCCTCAAGAGAGGAAGAAGTTAATCATCTTCTCTAGAGCTGAGAAACCCTATGAGTCCTTTGCTTAAAGAACCTTCAATGAGCTGAAACCGGTTTGGCTCAGTGGATAGAGCATTGGCCTCGGGACTGAAAGATCCCAGGTTCCATTCCGGTCAAGGGCACGTAGCTTGGTTGTGGGCACATCCCCAGTAGGGGGCGTGCAAGAGGCAGCTGATCGATGCCTCTTTCTCTCATCGATGTTTCTAACTCTCTATCCTTCTCCCTTCCTCTCTGTAAAAAATCAATAACATATATTTTTTAAAAAAGAAGAAGAACCTTTAATGGTTGTCTGCTGCTCTTTGGAAAAACCATAATTCTTATCTACGACACTAATTGTTACACAGACTGTTAGAAGGTTTCCAAGTTCAAGTGGATTAAACTTCAGAGACTAAACCTCAACTGGTGGACCCTTGAGTCAGACTGCCAGAGTTCAGATCCCACCACTTACTACTTACTAGAGGCCCCATGCACAGATTCATGTTTAAGTGATCAACCTTCTGACTATCCAACCAACCTGTCACCCACACTGTATATATCACCCACACTAGCAATTTAAAAATAAACACTGACTTGTGAATGTGCAATACTTAAAAAGCTCTTGCTGGCACCAATCTAGACAGAGTAGGAATATTCCTACCTGAACCCATGTTTGGACATGGTCAGTTATATGTTACTTTCTCTTGAGTTCAAAGAGCATGTGATGTTAAAGTTGTAAATACTTCATCACAAGGGAAATTAGTCAAGCACTCTGAAAGTGTTTTTACTCGTGGTGTACAGGGAGATATTAGAATACGTTAATTTATCAGTCATTGTTTTTATCAATGTTATATTTATGTCATGTCTTTGTTGTTGTTATATCATGTTGTTACTTTTTTTAACTAAATTCTTTCAATGTGCACAAATTCATGCACCGGGCCACTAGTTACTATAACCAGCAAAGGATTGCTAACTATACTCAAGACGCAGTTAAAGGCATAGCTGAACAACTATATGCCACCAGCAGGATGACGTGGGAAAATAGATTGGCCTTGGATATGATTAGAATTATGTATGTGTAATGTTGGGGATGAGGGGTCAGTATTGTACATTCATCCCTCAAGGTAGACAATATCTGACAACACAGCTCCAGGCAGAACCATCACTAAGGCCCCACAAGGATTAACAACTCTAGCTAATGAGTTAGCTGAGAATCCTGGGATTGAGGATCCTTTCTCCAATTTGGCAATGGTTTGGAGAATGAACGGGAATGACAATAGTGGATGTTATATTATCCCATGTTTGAGAGCTGGTATCTAAAGGTTAATTGAAACCACATTGACCAAACAGCAAAATAATCTTCTCCCAGACACTGCAGAGCAGGAAAGTCAACGAATGTTAGCCAAGTTTGAAGAAAAATGTTAAATAAGAAAAGAGGGGAATCCTGAGAATAAACAACTAATCTTTTCTGTCAAAGAAGGGAGTTTAGGCAGCCATCATTTTGGGTCAGGTGACTTTCAGTTCCCCTGCAGGCCGCCATTTTGAAATGGCAAAGGTCAACCCCTCCTTTTAAATTAGCCAGTCACGCAAGAGTATGAGCTTAAGCTCTGTGACCAATCAAGAGTGAGGGACAGATCATGTGCATCAGGCATGAAAGCCTGAGCGGACCACCCACTCAGTGTGTGCATCATACTCCCAGATCCTGTGCCTGCACGCCCTCCTACCTGAGTAAAAATATTTGCCTTGCTGGCTGGCTCCCAAGTATACTTTGTGTTCTAGCAGGACCCCTGATATTGGGGGCTCGCTGTATTTCTAACAATAAATAAGCTAAGTGGTATATTAGAAAGGGACACCTGCTGGGTAAAAATAAGTAGAGCCAGTAAGAGGGGCAGGTGATAAATATTAAACGGGGCAGTCAGGGTGGCCTCATTGAGAAAGAAATACTTAACAGATCAGCTAAAGGAAGAAAGGGAGTTAGATATACGGACAGCCGAGGAAGAGCATCCATGGTGGGGGGAATATCCGATGCTGAGGCCTTAGGATGAGACTGTGCCTAGCGTAGGGACCTGTATCAAAGATACACGTTAGGAAAATCACTGGCATGTAACAGTAGATGACCTTTTTTTTTTTAATATATTTTATTGATTTTTCACAGAGAGGAAGGGAGAGGGATAGAAAGTCAGAAACACGATGAGAGAGACATCGATCAGCCGCCTCCTGCACGCCCCCCACTGGGGATGCGCCCGCAACCAAGGCACATGCCCCTGACCAGAATCGAACCGGGGACCCTTCAGTCTGCAGGCCGACGCTCTATCCACTGAGCCAAACCGGTCTCGGTATAGATGACCTTTAAAGCCACCACTATGGGAGTGAGATGGGGTAAAGAAGGGATTTGAGGACTGAGCCCCGAGGTCCAGAGGTGTGAGTACTGGGTGAAGGTACCACAAAGGCTCAAAGAGGAATCAGAGAACACCAGCAAGAGCTTCACTGGGGAAACTTAGAAGCAGAGGGAGGCAGTGGATGAGACATTGGGTTCTCTGCCCAAACTCCCCTCGTGAGGAGAGATGTGGGGTTAGGCAGGGCTGGAAACATCCTGGGGTGTGCTCCAGGAGAGGAACTCCTATCACATGCACTCTCATTAGTCAACTTCTTTATAGCAATTGGGAAGTCGGTCTTGCAAGTCAAGAAAAACTGGTCTGAGCTCAGGCACCAGCGGAATTGCTTGCTGTGTGTAGGGCACCCGGAGACCCTGGGAAGTGGAGACCATGTGGAATCATTTCTGCTTTGGGGGAGGGAACCCCCTCTGGTGCTCACCTGCTGTCTCGTTGCTAGAACATGGCATGAGCCCTCAAGTTCTGATATAATCAACATTGCTTTACCAAGGTCCATTCCCTGGCCTAGGGACTCATCAAACACATCCTGCCCAGGAGAGGTAGAAATCAACAAGGATAGAATAAAATAAAAATTAAAAAAGGAATAAATCAACTGGGCTTATATTGGGACTTCCATTGGTTGTGAGCAATGCTGGAGAGACAGGGTAAGAGGGAAAGCCCTCGGTGGAGGCCAAGGCCGTCAGACCATGGAGTCCCTGCCAAGCCTGGGAAATAGCCCCAAGTTCAGAGAGAGGAGTAGCCTGGGGACATTGGGCTTGCTCCTGCAGTAGCTGCCTGCACGTCTTGACTTGGCTGACAGTGTTAACCCAGAAGCACCATGGGATATTGGCCAATGTGGCTGTTTCCCTGCCTTGCCAGCAAATAGTCCAAAGCTGTGTGGTTATCCAGAACAACCTGAGTCACAATAACCTACCTTCTTGGCAGTGAGAACGCTGGCTGTCCCCATAGTGATTTCCTTCTGGAAAGCTGAGCAGGTGTGGATCATGATTCTATCTCTCTATGGGAGGAAACCCTTCATTAAGTGGTGAGATGCATGTACTTAATACGCAAGAATGTCTTGTCAGTGGCACCAGAGCTGGGTGCCTTTGCCCTGCCTACATGAATGCTCATATGCAGATGGTATTGTGTCCCAGGAGAAAGCAAGGAAGGTCTTGTATCTCGAGTACAAAACAGTGCTGGGCATACAAAGGGCACTTCTCAATATTCTGCCAGTGGGCGTCAACACCTGTATCTGACACACAGGTCATGGTGTCACACTTTGAATCAAATTCCATGTTCACCCACAGCTGGGAGGCAATGCTGTAAAGGTAGTTTCATCGTCATGTTGTATCATATCAGGAAATTCCAGCACATGAGAAAGTTGCTCATCAGAGCCTTAAAACTCCAGGTGGTACCTGTTTGGTGGAAGAGAATAGCTACCCATATCCTCAACCAGGTCCTTGGTGGTCAGAATCCATGGCAACCAATTTGCCTATTGGAACTGGTCAGATCCACAGGTCATTGCGTCACACCTTGAATCACCTTGAGCCAAGGCCAACATTACCGGCAAGTAATTCATACTCCATGAGCACTAGTGGCTTTGTAGGTCAAATGGATCGTCACTGAGCCATGTCAGACCTCCTTGATGGATGGTTTTACTATAGTGCTAGGTCCAGGCATAGATATGATGGCCACATGGTCTTGATCAGCTTTTCATTCCAGATATTCTCTTTAAGGAGCAGGGCCTTATTGCGAGTTTGTTCATATGTCACAGGTAGATCAAGTTTTGTGGCTGAATTGCTGTGTCTGTTTCCACAGCATCAAGTGACCAAATGGATATTATCCTCATGGTTCAGTTCTGATGGTCCATTGACCTGACCATACAATAAGATCATTAGCAACGACCTGTGAAATTGTGCAAAAGAGACTACTTACAAAGTGTGAACAGGCTCTAGGGAACTGTATCTGGTAAATGGGAGGATGCTCCTGCCCGTGGGCCCAAAGGGAACCTGGAAGAAGGTCTCAAAGAGAGAGCATCCCTAAGAAGAGGAGTGACCTTCTTTCAAGGGACCCCGCCAACCCTACACCAGCCTGAGACAACCTCACAGAAGGGAGCTGAGGGAATAGGTACTTCAGCCTTCTCCCCACCTCCCATCTTCTGCCAGGGAACCCTGCTGGGCAAACTGAACTGAAAACCACAGGGCAAAGGAATTTGATGATGCAGACCATCCGGGCTGGCCCCTTGGAAGAAAGGCAGGAAAAGGATGGGGGAGGGGTCCTGGAGGTAGACAATATCTGACACACAGACGAGGGTGTGGTTTTAAACAGGGAGATCGTGGGAGACTTCACTAAGAAGGAATCATTTGCTCCGAAGCGGGTGTAGGAACTCATCCTCACCACAATAGATGACATTGGTAGCATTACTCCCCATTTTACAGTTGATAAAACTGAGGTACAACAAAAATAAAACAAAATATGTCCAAGATCGCATACCTGGGCATAGATAGAGTTGGGGAGTTAAAGCCAGGTGGACAAGCTCCAGAGATCTTGCTCTTAATATAGGATACAGGAGAGTCGTCATACAATGTGAGGGCAGAGAAAGTGTCAGGACATTTAAGACTGGGACTGAGAGTCACCAACATTTTTTTTAGCAACGAGAGGCCCAGTGCATGAAATTCTGTGCCCTTTTGCAGTCTGTGACCCCTCTCATAGTCCAGGACCCCTCGTCCTTACCACCTGCCTGCTCACTCATTACTGCTCAGCTTACTGCTCCTTAGCGCTGCCATGGAGGCCAGAGAGGCTCCCGCCACCATCACTGTGCTCAGCAGCCATGAGCCCTGTGGGAATGCACTGACCATGAGGGGGTGGCTCCTGCATTATCTGGCCCCTCGTGGTCAGTGCACATCATAGTGACTGGTCGTTCCAGTCATTCTGCAGTAACGATCGCTTAGGCTTTTATTATATAGGTGGAACTACTTGACAGTCCATGTGCCCCCCTGAGGGGTCTTGGATTGCTGAGGGACCCCACTGGTGCATGATCGGGGCCAGGAAGGGATGTGGGAGGTTGGCCAGCCGGGGAGGGACCACGGGAGAGCTCCAGGGCGTGTTTGGCCCATCTTGTTCAGACACCAGCAGCAAGCTAACCTACCAGTCAGAGCGTCTGCCTCCTGGTGGTCAGTGCTTGTCATAGCAAGTGGTTGAGCAGCCTTAGCATATCATTAGTATATTATGCTTTGATTAGTTGAATGGATGACCAGATAGCATATTAGGCTTTTATTATATAGAATGAATGTATACAAGCCACTGTGTTAGGAGATATACAGATGAACAAGATGCTGTGCTTGCCCTCAAGCATCTATCTATCAGCAAGTCAGAGGGTGGGGAGGGGATATAGAAATCTGTGCACATCTAGTGTCAGTGGCTTGTGGCACGTTCCGCTGTAGAAGTACAGATAAAATGCCAGGAGAGTGCTAAGGAAAGAGATTGAGCACAGCTGGATGGAAGGCAGCCTCCTGGAGGTGTTAGCTTTGGAAGAAGAAGTGAAGAATTGTAACAGCAGACGGAGAAGAAAAGGCTTCCAGAGGACAAAACCGTGTACGCAGAGATGTGGATGCAGCTGGGGGACGGCCAGTCCTCTGATTTGGTTAGAGTTCACAGATGTGTGGGAGAGACGATTTCAAGTAGGACACCAACGAGGCAGGAAGTCACAGTGAGGCAGTGCTGCCCTTTCCAATCTCCTATGGGGAGGAGTCTCAGCTCGGTACAAGAATGTCTTTTTTTTTAAATATACTTTATTGATTTTTCACAGAGAGGAAGGGAGAGAGATGGAAAGTCAGAAACATCGATGAGAGAGAGACATCGATCAGCCGCCTCTTGCACGCCCCGCACTGGAGATGTGCCCGCAAGCAAAGTACATGCCCCCGACCGGAATCGAACCTGGGACCTTTCAGTCTGCAAGCCGTTGCTCTATCCACTGAGCCAAACCGGTCTTGGCGCAAGCATGTCTTTTAAGCACTAACACTTGCTAAGTCTCCTTTTTTTTTAACCCGAAATTCACAAGTTCAGATCCATCAGAAGGCAACCCAGCTCTGGTTGGAACTTAATAACATCATTTAGTTTCCATTGTGAAGGTCTATTTCAGGCAAATGATGCTGTTTTTAATTTACAAATAAATTATTTACCTTTAGGATTCTGTTCCTTTACAGATACATTTATTTAAGGAAAAAATAGTCCATTTCAAGGGACAATGTTGAGGTAAACATTGAGGTGTCTCATGACTGTGGCAAAAATCACAAAGGTAGGACCCTAATGCCCGATGTTGAGGGTACTCTGGGATAGAGTATAAAGCATGGGGAGGGGGGTGAGAAATGGGAAGAGCCTGGAAAGGGGGTAAGATCATGGAGCGCCTGAACACCTAGTAGGGAGTGTGGTTTTTATTCTCTCAACCACGGGGAGACGTTGACTTGAGAACAGGCAATGAGCACACCCAGAGCCTGGCCAGGCAGGGCTTGCTCTGGCCTCTGGGTGCAGAGTGAGGGGGGAATTGGAGAGTAGGACAGCACCGGGGAGACCCTTGGGAGACTCAAGGGGAACAGGAAAATAGCGCCCGGAACCAGGGTCAGAGTGGTCCAATGGAAGGGGAGGAAGGTCTGGTTCTAGAGCTGCCGGGTGGTGTGAGAGGATGCTACCTGGCTGGCCTGGTGAGTCGCTTTCCTTTCCAGAGGCGACCTTTCAGCCTCCCGTCATCCTGTCCAGTGTGACTCACTAAGAAAATCCACGTCTCTGATGGGGTTTTACTGAGTAAAGGTAACATCAGAAGAAGCCAGCCCACCCCAGTCTCCGCCCTCAGGGGGAGTTGGACGTGCACTCCGAGTACATGGAGAAGACGGACTCCTGCCTCCTCGGTCTGTGCTTCCTCACGGCAAACATCTGCTGACGGCTTGACCGCTTGTAGTGATTCATTTTATTCCAAACGATGAACATCTGATTCTCTAAGACCTTCAGCTTCATTTCACTGAACATGAGCCGTTCAAGGATCTTGTCCTGGAGGGCAAAGCAGGCGTGCAGTCGCTCGACTTCTCTCGTGCTCATGGCGTTGGATTCGGCTTCGGGGGTCTTTCGTTTCTCTGTCTTTTCCTAAGCTCCCACCAGCAGGAAGAGAGGAGAGGCTGGTTAATACCGGTAGGCCCTCTTCCCGTACCGGGTGATTTATATCTGTCATCTAAATGGATCCTCACAGCCCGCCAAGAATTGGGACTCAGCCTCATCCAGCTGGCGGGAGAGACCCCAAACTCCCAGGACCCACAGTTTCCTTTGGTTCATAGAAGAACATAAAACCTTTAACCCAAATGCAGCGGTTCTCAACCTGTGGGTCGCGACCCCTTGGGGGTCGAATGACCCTTTCACAGGGGTCGCCTAAGACCATCGGAAAACACCTATTTCCCATGGTCTTAGGAACCAACACACCGCTCCTCGGTGTAGCAAAGTGTAGCAATGTAGTTTACTGTTGTCCTATGAAGACTGTTGCCCATGCTACACCACGATTCAAGACAAAATTTCATTTATTTGTCATTAGAAATAAATATTTCACAATATATAATTACATATTGTTTTTGTGATTAAGCAATATGCTTTAATTATGTTCAATGTGTAACAACGAAAATACATCCTGCATATCATATATTTACATTATAATTCATAACAGTAGCAAAATTACAGTTATGAAGTTGCAACGAAAATAATTTTATGGTTGGGGGTCACCACCACATGAGGAGCTGTCTTAAAGGGTCGCGGCATTAGGAAGGTTGAGAACCACTGCCCAAATGTATCTGCCTCCAGGGCTGTGCCTTCCCGAGGGCGCTGAGAGTCCGTCAGGCCTGCAGAGTCTCCGCCACCCAGTCTCAGTGTCCCAGGACCTGCTCTTCTCTCTGTCGCCCTCACCTGCCCCCTCACCCAGAGTAATAATGCTTCAGCTTTTCTTTGGGGATTCAACTACAAACTCCTGGTCTTCCCACCCCTTTAAAAAATTAAATCTTTCCTACACACAAAAAAGGGTAAATATTACAACGAATGCCCACGTTTCCATACTAGTGGAAGAAACAGAACATCACAAGTGCAATTGTGGCTCCCCCCCTAGAGTGTCTCCCTCCCTCCCTGAACCTCACTCATCTCAACTGCCATCCAGAATCCAGCCCTTTCCTTTTTCCATGCATTTCTTTATTCCCATGGCTCTCAACCAGAGGCTATTGTGTCCTCCCAAGGGACCTTTGGCAATATTTGGATACATTTCTCTGGTTGTCCCAAAAGGGGTGATGGGCGCTATTGGCATCTTATGGGTAGAAGCCGGGGATGCTGCTAAACCTCTAACAGTGCATAGGGCAGTCCCTCACAATGAATAATTATCCCGCCCCAAATGTCAATTGTGTGGAAGGTGAAAAATCCTGCCTTAATTAATGTACTTTCACTAAACATGTGCTTTTGGGGGGAAGGGTAAGAGATTAACCAAAGGACTTGTATGCATATATATATATATAAGCATAACAAATGGATACAGACAGTAGGGGGGTGAGGGCATGTGCTGGGAGGTGGGAGCAGTTGGGGAGAGGTCAATGGGGGGGGGAGGAGACCCATGTCATACTTTGAACAACAAAGAATTAAATTTTAAAAACGTGCGTTCATAAACAAGATGGGGTATTGCTTGGCATGTTTTTAAACTTTATATAAAATATGTCACAATTCAAGTACATCTCTCCCATCTTCATTATTATATTTTAGAGATGTATCTGTGTTATCCCTGTGTCTTTAGTTCACCCATTTTCATGTTTCCCTTTCAAGTGAGTGATGCTGTCACCAAGGCATGTTGATGTCAAACACGAAGTGGCAGAGTCTAGGGTGGTCCCAGTTCATAGCTGAGGCAACTGAAGCCTCGCGAAGGATGTGCTGCAGAGCGAAGCCTTAGAGATGTGGGTGCCTCAGTCACCTCCCCTGCCTCCCCAAACCCCAATCTACCTGTACATATCCCATCACCCTCCACCGAAGCTAAGGCCCCTCTTGCTCACCTGTTGGGGCTCTGTGGGGATGGACTTGAATTCATACTTGACCAGCCAGTTGCTAAGCAATAGCAGAAGGAATAGGAACCCAAACAAGGCTGGCTTATAGCTGATCATCCAAGCCACCAGCGCTCCTATGGTGCCTGAGGAATCAAGTATCTCGTGGAGAGTCCTAAAAAAAGACATTAGATCTCCCAGCATTCTAGCTTGGTGGCACCCAGGCCCCAAGACCCAGCCTCAGTCCCCCCTCTAGGACAGTTGCCCCCATACCAGGAGTCATGGCTGCTCCCCCGCTCTGAGTCATGACCAGCTCCCAGCCCCCAGTTGTTGCGTAACAATAATATTAAGTACTCCTCTGTCTGAAGCAGCCACTATGTGCCAGACTTTGACAGACAGTTTGCAAGCAACATCTCATAATGTCCTCATAGCAGCCAGGTGATGTAGGCCTTAGTGATACTTCATTCAATCAGCAGTACTTAAGGGCCTAGCCACTGAGAATAAAACACCCGGAAACACAGCCTCTACCCTCATAGTGAGGGAGACTGCAAATAAAAATTATCCAGAATTTGGATAATTTGGCTAATAGTTTACTGCAAACTTGTTCACAGTAATATTAGAATATTATCTATCTGGCCCACATGTTGGTCACCTGATGTTTTCAGGGAGGATCACTTTGTTTGACTTACTATTTAATATTGATTAGGGTCCCCACTCTGTAAAGTCAGATGTCAACTTTTATTGATTTTAAAAATATGTTTTATTAATTTTAGAGAGAGAGGAAGGGAGAGGGGAGAGAGAGAGCAAGAATGTGAGAAACACCCAGAATTGGCAGCCTCCTACATGCCCCGCCCCCCCTCCACTAGTGATCAAGCCCCAAACCTGGGCATGTGCCCTGACCCAGAATGGAACCGAAAACCCTTTGGTGCATGGGAGAATGCTCAACCAACCAAGCCACGCTGTCTAGGGCCAGATGTGAACTTTTAAAAAATGGTAAGTTGCTCTAGCAATTCCACTTGGGAATATATATCTCAAAGAACTGAAAGCAGGGTCTTGAGGAGATATTGGCACACCCATGTCCATAGCAGCATTATTCACAACAGCCAAAAAGTGGAAGCAACTCAAAAGTCCCCCAACAGATAAATGGATAAGCAAAATATTGTACATACAGACATTAGAATATTATTCAGTCTTAAAAATGAAGGAAATTTTGGTACATGCTACAACATGGATGAACTGTGAGGAAATTGTGCTAAATGAAATAAGCCAGTCACAAAAAGACAAAAGCTGTTTGATTCCAATTATATGAGATATTTAGAATGCTCCAATTTATAGATACAGAAAACAGAATGGTGGTTGGCAGGGGCTGGGGGTGGAGTGTGGGGTGTTGGGGAATTATTGTTTAATGGGTACAGAGTTTTTCAAGACGGAAAGAGTTCTGGAGATCTTACAATCATGTGAATGTACTTAATACTAGTGAACTGTGCATTTAAAGATGCTTAAGATGGTAAGCATATATATTAATATATATGTTAAATATTAATAAGTTATATATATTTTACCACAATTTAAGAAAATGAAGCGAATTAGTTACAGGCCTACCGACTTTATTGTGCTTCCCCAGCAAAATGATTATGACTGGCTTTATTGTAATACTCGATTTGTTATGATGGTTTGGATCCCAAGATCTCCGAGGTATGCCTGTATTTCTGGTTAAAAAAAGAGAGAGAGAGAGATAAGTAGCAAATGTGTGTGTGTGTGTGTGTGTGTGTGTGTGTGTGTGTGTTTTGGTGGGGGTTGGGGGAGAGGTAAATGCAAATGAGTTCTGTCTGAGAGAAAAGATAAGTCCCAAAGTTTAGAGTTTAGTTTTATGGCATTGTAAGACATCAACTTGTGGGAACCTCTTTCCACGTCCCGCGTGGTTCAGGGTTCCCGGGTCAGGGTTCGGGTTCTGAAGGAGGCCGCAAGCAAACGAAATGAGAGGCTAGAAAACATTAATTTGGCGATATTGGGGGGCCAGGCGGGAGCCTTCCTCTAGTGGAAAGGACTGCCCCTTTCCTTTGGCCTTGCCATCCCTTTTATTTAGGTTTGGGATACACCCTTTGCCGTGAAGCAGGCAATTCCAATAACAAGTAGATTATCTTATCAGTCAGGATTGACATGATTATTTGATGGGGAAGTTCATTTTCTTAATTAGATAAGGAGTGGCTGTTTTTGACCTTTCAGAGCTTCAAGGTTGACCAGCCTTCTAGCCTTCTGTTTTCATCCATTTAGTGAGAACAATGTTTTGGTTTCCAACATCAACTGCTTTTTCTTATTTAAAAACTAGAGGCCTGGTCCATAAATTCCTGCAGGGGGAGGGTAGAGAGGCCGAGGGAGGTTGGCTGTGGGAACACCCTGACCACCAGGGGGTAGCTCCTGTGTTGAGGTCAATGCACATCATAGTGACTGGTCAACCGGTCATAAGTCACTTAGGCTTTTATATATATAGATACTTTGCAATCCTTTGCTAGCATTCTGTTTTCCACTGACCAATGACTATATATATATTTATATATTCATATTCTCCTTGGAACCAGCTATATTGTCCTGCTGTTTTCTCAATAAACAAACAAACAATATTTGACATGTGTTCACTATTTGTAGAAACGGGTGTATATATGGGATTAGTGAGTGGACAAAGGGAATGGAGGTGTGAGGGAGCAAGGGCATGAACAAAGCTTTGGATGCAAGAACAATCCTGTTAGACTCAAAACTGGGTTTATTAATTACTGTCCATTTTATTACCATGAAACTTGTTTGCTGTCCAAGATCTCCCCAGTACAATCAAGGACAATTATAAATAAGTGAGATTTCCCATCCTTAGACCATATGCTCTTTGAAAGCAAGAATTACATAATTAAGCCCTTGTCACCTCTATTGGTTGACTTAATAAAATAGGTGAATGACTGAATGAGTGACTGACTGACTGAATGAATGAATGAATTTATAAGTGCATCCAAATCCCTGGATGAAATGGTCGCCCCCGGAGGTGCAGTCTGGCTCAGAAGCCCCTAAAACCAGGACGGTGTCCAGCCAACTCCAAAGGCCAAGGAGACGCTCTAGGGAAGCACGAACTCTTTGCCACGGTGCCGCTCTAGCCGCGAGGGCGCGACTCTATGGCAGCGGGAGGGGGCGGGGCCGTGGGCGTCTCCGGCTTTTTTTGTTCGGACGCGACGGGAGCGCGCTCCGCGCCTGCGTACGCGGCGGCGGTAGGCAGCGCGCGGGCGGGGAGAAGCGCAGCTTGGCGACGGGGCCCCGGACCCACGCACCCTCGGTCCCGCAGGCTGAGGGGCCCCAACGGCTGTCAGCAGCAGCCAGGCGGCCCGAGATGTTGTCCGGGAAGAAGGCGGCGGCCGCGGCGGCCGCGGCGGCGGCGGCCGGCTCGGAGGCGGGCGCCGGGGTAGCCGCAGGCTCGGAGAACGGCTCCGAGGTGGCCGCGCCGCCCGCGGGCCCGTCGGGCCCTGTGGAGGCCGGGCCGGGGGTGGCCGGAGAGCGCACTCCCCGCAAGAAGGAGCCTCCGCGGGCCTCGCCCCCCGGGGGCCTCGTCGAGCCGCCGGGGTCCGCCGGGCCTCAGGCCGGGCCTACGGTCGTGCCCGGTGCTGCCACCCCCATGGAGACGGGAATCGCCGAGACGCCGGAGGGACGCCGGACCAGCCGGCGCAAGCGGGCGAAGGTGAGGCTCCCCCCCGCTCCCTCCCTCCAGCCACACGTCCCGGTGCCTCGCTTTCCCGAGGCGGTCCGGCCCCCTCAGCCCCCCGGCCTTGTCGTCCCACGCCCAGCCCGTCGGTCCATCCGCACCCACCGCCCCCGGAGCCGGCTGAGGGAGGGCAGGCCTCTGCTGCCCGCGCTGAAGGCGGCCTTTGTGCCGGGACCCGGGCCTCCCGGGAGACGGGGGTTGATGGGAGGGAGGGCTCATCCGCTCGTTCCGTTCGTGCACCTTTTCGCTTTCCTGAGCGGCAAAAATGGCTCCCTGGCGGGGCGTGTGTACGGTCGGCGTTGTCGGAGACGCGCACCTCCCGTTCGTCCCCAGAGGTGCCTGCCTGGGCGCCGCTCGCCCGGCCGAGTGTGTGTGCGGAGTCTCAGCTGGGAGCACGGGGACCTCAGGGCGATGCGCATGAAACGCCGTAGCCAGGGAGACCGAAAAGAAAGGGACAGCTTTTTCCGAGCCCTTGATGTGCGATAGTTTTCCTCTTGTTCTTTTTATTCTTTCTCTCAGTGATCTTTTGGCGTAGTTTTTGTTTTGTGTGTGTATGTGTGTGTGTGTGTGTGTTTGTTTTTGGTTTTGGTTTTTTTTTTTTTTTTTACAGATGAAGCTGATTAAGAGGCTTAATATCCATTAGTCTAGGTTCAAAAGTATGGGAAGGAAAATATTTGCCATAGACTAGTATCTACAGACAATAGCAGCCTCACGTCTCTGGGTGCCAGAAGCCATGTTCAGAGCGTCATCAGTGTTTTTGTTTTTTGCTGAACACCAAGGGGGGGGGGGGCAGGTATGGCCAGCTTCATTTTAGAAATGAGTAAACTTGAGGCACACGGTTTAAAGCAGCTTGCACAGAGTCACACAGCTAATTAGGTGGTGGGACTGGAATGGAAGGCCCTACCCTTTGGTGTGTGGTGGTGATAAGATATCATCAGCCTCGGAGACAAAAGACCACATGGGATGTCTACAGTGTATAGGACTCTGGGGTAGTACTAGAGCACAGACTGTATTTATTTATTTGTTTTTTGTTTATTTTTATTGAATTTATTGGGATGACATTGGTTAATAACATAACAGGTTTCAGGTAAACAGTTCCATAACACAGCATCTGTATATTGTATTGTGTGTTCACCACATCAAGTGCATAGACTTTAGACTTGGGCCTTTATTGGAGATTTCTTGATTCGGTTGAGAAAAAAACTAGAAATATATGTACATATAAGTTTCAAGTAAATATTTCAAATCATATACAGTTCATATAATTTGGGCATACAAGTTTTCCATCTGTATATAATTTTAAGTGGGTATACCAAGTCAGTGTGAATGAGGAACTTCTGTGTGTGTGTGTGTCTTACATAACATTATGGTCTCTCAGTTCTGGAGGCTGGAAGTATGAAATAAAGGTATCTGGAGGGTTTTTTGTTTTTTGTTTTTTTCTTAGGGCTGGGAGATTTCTCCTACTTTCTGATAGCTCAATTCGAGGAGCCTGCTAAGATTCCGCTGCCCACTTCAGAGATCTCTCTCCAAGAATACCTTGTGCTAAGTAAAAGGAGGAAAATATTTTTGGAGGCTTTTACTAAAGCATAGGTTAGAAAACACATAGGGCCCGGCTGGTGTGTCTCAGTGGTTGTGTGTCCACCTATGATCCAGGAGGTCACCATTTCATTCCCAGTCAGGGGATGTGTAGGAGGCAACCGATTGGTGATTGTTTCTCATCATTTGTTTCTATCTCTTTCCTCCCTTCCTTTCTGAAATCAGTAAAAATATTTTTAACGAAAAATGAGAAGAAAGAGCACAGAGTTTCTCAACTCTCAGAAATGAAATAGAGGTTGGAAGCCTAATAGGGTTTTAATTTTACCATTTCAATGGAAAGTGTGGCCAGAAACCCTGTGAAAAGATGGGATTTTTGGTTTGTTTTTTTTTTCTTTTAGAATTAGATGTTTCCTAAAATGTGTTTCTTTTGATTTTTGGTTGGTTTTCTTTTTTAGAAAATTCACATACCATAAAATTATCATAAAAAATCATTGGTTTTTTAGCATAATCAAAGTTGTGCAATCAGCACCACAATTAATTTTAGGACATTTTCATCACTCCCAAAAGACACCTGTACCATTAGCAGTCAATCCCCATTTCCCCCTTCTCCTGCTCCTGATAACCACTAATCTATTTTCTGTCTCTGTGGACCTGCATATTCTGGATATGCATATAAACAAAAGCATATGTGTCCTTTTGTGTCTGGTTTTAGCATGTTTTCAAGGTTTATCCATGTTGTAGTACTTCCATTCAGTACTTGATAACTCTGTGGCCGAATAATATCCCACATTTTTTTTTATCTGTTCATCATTTGATGGACACTTGGGTTGTTTCCACTTTTTTGGCTATTAAGGGTAATTCTGTTATATACACAGTAGTGTCCCAGTGCATGCACATTTCAAGGAAATTACTCAGAAGAAATATTTTAATATGGCTAGTATTTGCATCTTGCTAATGAAAAGAAAAGGAATCTACGAGTCTCGTATCTACCTACTCCAGGACTTCTGTGAGGATAAATTGAGATGAGACGGGGAAAATGCTTCACAAACATTTGGTTAAACTGTAAAATGTTTGCACCTGACTGTAAAGCAAGCTGAATTCCTGGGCTGAAGAAACCCCAAGGAGATTAGCTAGTTGCTAGAGAGAGAAAGCCAGGCGTTACTACTTGATGTCATTACCTGGCACCCACAGGCTAGGCAGGGCTGGGCTGTGGGCCACACTTTGTGCCATGGGATCTTGGCAGTATTGGCTGAGATTTGGTGGGGTATCACTTCCGGGTGGTGGTGGGGCCTGTGCCCAATTGGGGAAAGCTGAGTGTTGGTTTGTTGGCACCAGGTCCATGGTGCCATTTATTTTTAAATGGCCAGTGCACGTCATGGCAGCTCCTCTGCCTCCTGTTGGTCAGTGCACATCATAGCGACTGGTCGGACAGATGGACATGTAGCCTTTTATGTATATAGATTACATATATAGATATGTTTTCAGTTCTCTTGAGTATATACCTAAGAATGGGATTGCTGGTATCTCTTGGTTTAACTTTTTGAGGAACTATCAAAACAGTTTTCCACAGCAGCCACACCATTTTACATTTCTACCAGTTGCGTATGAGGGTTTCAATTTTTCTACATCCTTGTTGACACTTAATACTGTCTGGTTATTATAGTCATCCTTGTGGATGTGAAGTGGTATCATTGTGGTTTTGATGTATAGTGTTACCCTAATGATGTTGAGCATCTTTTCTTGTACTTATTGGTCATGTGTATAACTTCTTTGATGAAATGTCTATTCATATCTTTGGTTCGTTTTTAAATTGGGTTGTCTTTTTATTGTTGAGTAGCATTCTTTATGGTGATTATAAAAGTTTTAAATTTTGATGTCCAATTTATCTCCTTGACGCTTTTGCTTCTGGTGTTATATCTAAGCAAATAAATATCATGATTTACTCCTGTATTTTCTTCTAAGAGTTTTATTAGTTTTAATTCTTGCATTTAGGTCTATGATCATTTTGGAAATAATTTTTTTTTTAATATGGTCTGAGGAATGGGTTCAATTTCATTCTTTTGCATGTGGATATCTAGCATAATTTGTTGAAGGCTAGTCTCTCCCTCTTTGAATAGTTGGCATTAACTGACCATAAATGTAAGGGTTTGTTTCTGAACTCTCAGTTCTCTCCTATTGATCTATAAAGTATTGTTTTGTTTTGTTTGTTTTGTTTTAATAATTATTGTTTAAAGTATTACACATGTTCCCTTCCCTCCCCATTAACCCCTCCAGCCCTCCTCCTGCCCTGCTCCCACACCCCACGTAGGCCTTCAGCACCCTATGTCTGTGTCCATGGGTTATACATATATGCATACAATAGTTGATTATCTCCCACCCACACACTCTCTTCCATCTTCCCTCTGAGATTCTACACTCTGTTCCCTGCTTCTATGACACTGGGTCCACTCTGTTCATCTGTTTATTTTGTTTGTTAGATTTCACATATGAATAAGATCATGTGATAAATGTTGTTCTCTGACTTATTTCACTTAGCATGATACTCTCCAGGTCCCTCAGTGCTGTCTCAAATGGTAACATGTTCTTTTTTTACTGCTGCATAGTATTCCACGTTATAAATGTACCACAGCTTTTTTATCCACTTATCTACTGATGGGCACTTGGGTAAATTGTGCTGCTATGAACAGAGCGGTGCATACATTCTTTCTGATTGGTGCTTTGGGTTTCTTAGGATATATTCCTAGAAGTGGGGTCAGTGGTTCAAATGGCAGTTCCATATTTAATTTTTGGGGGAAATCCCATACTGTTTTCCGTAATGGTTGCACAGTCTACATTCTCACCAGCAGTGTACTAGGATTCCCTTTTCTCCACATTCTCTCCTGTACCTGTGATTTGTTGATGGCAGCCATTCTGACAGGTTTGAGATGGTACCTCATTGTTATTTTGATTTGCATCTCTCAGATCATCAGTGACTTTGAGCATTTTTTCTTATTTCTCTTGGCCATCTGTATGTCCTCTTTGGAAAAGTGTCTCTTTAGGTCTTTTGCCCATTTTTAAATTAGATTGTTTGTCTTCCTTTTGTTAAGTTGTATGAGTTCCCTATATATTTTGGATATTAACCCTTTATCAGATATATCATTGCCAGATATGTTCTCCCATACAGTGGGCTCTCTTTTAGTTTTGTTGATGGTTTCTTTCGCTGTGTGGGAGCTTTTTATTTTGATGTAGTTCCATTTTATTTTCTCCTTAGTTTTCTTTGCTTTGGGAGAGGTATCTATAAACATTATTACTATGAGAGATGTCGAGATTTTGCTGCCTATGGTCCTTACAGGATTTTTATGGTTTCAACTCTTACATTTAAGTTCTTTATCCATTTTGAGTTTATTCTTATGTATAGTATTAAGTTGGTGGTCTAAGTTTCATTTTTTTTTTTTTTTTGCATGTACCTGTCCAATTTTTCCAACACCATTTATTGAAGAGACTCTCTTGACTCCTTTCTATGCTCTTGCCTCCTTTGTCAAATATTAATTGAGCGTAATGGCTTGGGTCAATTTCTGGGCTCTCTGTCCTGTTCAATTGATCTATCTACCTGTTCTTGAGCCTTTTCCAGTTATTTTGATTATGGTGGCTTTGCACTAGGTATAGTTTGAAATCTGTAATTGTGATTCCCCCAACTTTGTTTTTCTTTCTCAAAATTGCTGCAGCTCTTTTGTGTTTTTTTTTTTATTCCATATAAATTTTTAAAGTATTCTAGCTCTGTGAAATATGTCATTGGTATTCTAATAGGGATTGCATCGAATCTGTAGATTGCCTTGGATAATATGGACATTTTAATGATGTTGATTCTACCAATCCATGAACATGGTATATTCTTCCACTTGTTTGTATCTTCTTTTATCTCTTTTTTTCAACATCCTATAGTATTCCAAGTGCAGGTCTTTTGCCTTCTTGGTTAAGTTTATTCCTAAGTATCTTAATTTTTTGTTGTTGCAGTGGTAAATGGGTTTGTTTTCATGTATCTCTTTTTGAAAATTCATTATTGGTGAATAAAAAAAGCCATCGATTTTTGGGTGTTGATTTTGTATCCTGCTATATTGCCAAATCCATTTATTAAATTTAGAAGATTTTTGGTGGATTTTTTAGGGTTTTCTTTGAATAATATCATGTCATCTGTAATTAATGAGAATTTTACTTCCTCCTTTCCAATTTAGATGCTTTTTATTTCTTCTTCTTGTCTGATCGCTGTGGCTAGTAGGTCTTCCAGTACTATGTTGAGTAAGAGTGGTGAAAGTGGACATCTCTGTCTTGTACCTGTTCTTAGAGGAAATCTTTTAGTTTTTGCCCACTGGGTATGATGTTGGCTGTAGGTTTGTAATATATGGCCTTTATCATGTTGAAATATACTTTCTCTATTCCCACTTTGCTGAGAGTTTTTATCAAAAATGGGTGTTGGATTTTGTCAAGTGTTTTTTTCTGTGTCTATTAATATGGCCATATGATTTCTGTCTTTTAATTTGTTTATGTAATATATCAGTTTATTGATTTGCGAATATTGTACCAGTCCTGCATCCCTGGAATAAATCCCACGTGGCCATGGTGTATGATCTGTTTAATATATTGCTGGATGCGATTTGCTAATATTTTGTTGAGGTATCTATATTTATCAGGGATATTGGCCTGTATTCTCTTTCTTTGTAGTATCTTTATCTGGTTTTAGAATTAGGATAATGCTGTCCTCATAAAAAGAGTTTGGAAGTGTTTCTTCTTCTTGGATTTTCTGAAATTGTTTGAGGAGTATAGGTGTTCTTTGAATGTTTGGTAAACTCCACTGTGAAACCAGCTGGACCTGAGCTTTTGTTTGCTGGCAGTTTTTTTTATTACTTCTTCTATTTCATCAGTTGTTATTGGCTATTCAGGTTTTCTGATTCCTCCTGATTCAGTTTTGGGAGATTGCATTTTTCTAGATATTTGTCTATTTCATTCACATTGTCTAGCTTGATGACAAATAGTTATATATAGCATTTTCTTACAATTTTTGGTATTTCTGTGGTGTCAATGGTTACTTCTCCACTTTCATTTCTGATTTTATTTATTTGGGTCCTCTCTCTTTGTTTCTGGGTGAGTCTGGCTAACAGTTTATCAATTTTGCTTATCCTTTCAAAGAACCAGCTCTTGATTTAATTTTTATTTATTTATTATTTTTTTAGTCTCTTATTCTGCCCTAATCTTTATTATTTTCTTCCTTCTACTTACTGTGGGCTTTTCTTGTTGTTCTCTTTCTAGATACTGTTTAAGTTGTAGGCTTAAATAGTTTATTGCTGATTTTTCTAGTTTTTTGAGATACGCCTATAGTGCTATAACTTCCCTCTCAGGACTGCTTTGGCTGTGTCCCAGAAATTTGGGGTGGTTGTATGTTCATTTTCATTTGTTTCCAGAAATTTTTTTACTTCTTTCTTGAACTTGTTGATAATCTATGCATTGTTTAATAACATGCTATTCAGTCTCCATGCATTTGAATGTTTTGGGATATTTTTATTGTAGTTGATTTCTAATTTCATTCCATTGTGATCTGAGAAGATGCTTAGTATAATTACAATCTTCTTGAACTTGTAGCAACTTGTTTTGTGTCCTAACCTGTCTATCTTTATGAATGATCCATGTGCACTTGAGAATAATGTATATTCTGCTGTGTTGGCTTGGGAGGGTTTTTTTGTTTTTGTTTTTCAGTTTTGAGAACCCTTGTTTTAAAATTTATATATTTTTGTAATCAAAATTAGGTTTAGGATATTGGAAGCAATCCAGTCAGGGGGTCCTTGAAGCTAGTTTCATTAGTATAAAAATAAATTTGTCTCTGAGTGTATATATATTAACATTATGGCAATATATTTAAGGTTTAAAAATGGTAGATTGGGTTGGGATTTTAGGAACACAAAGCATCTTCAGGAATGGGGTCTTAAAAGGGCAGAATTTAGAAAAGTATTCTGGAAAAAGAAGGGCTTAATTTTTCTTTTGATTTTGGACAGAAAGGGAAATATCAATTTGTTCATTGATTGCTTTTTGACTGTTCCCTGACCTAAGTTTGAACCTGCAATCTTGATCTAATTGGGACCACGCTCTAACCAGCTGAGCTACCCCACCAGAGCAGAGTTAAATTTTCTTTTATGACTCATTTATGCCAGGAAAATAAACCCTGCCTTGTAAGGTTATTGGGTTTAGATAGAATGTAAACAAAATGCTTATTACTGTGCCCGGTGGGGAAAAGAAAGTGAAAAATGCTTAGGATATAATACAAAGGAATTTGAGAAGCAAAAGGGAGCCCAGAGTGGATAACTGAACGTTGGGAACAGTGGGCAAATGAATTTAATTGGAAATGAGGTTTTTCTTTCTTTCTTTTTTTTAATATATTTTATTGATTTTTTTTTTACAGAGAGAGGAAGGGAGAGGGATAGAGAGTTACAAACACTGATGAGAAAGAAACATTAACCAGCTGCCTCCTGCATGCTCCCCACCAGGGATGTGCCATGACCAAGATACATGCCCTTGACCGGAATCAAACCTGGGACCCTTCAATCCACAGGCCTACGCTTTATCCACTGAGCCAAACCGATCAGGGCTGGAAATGAGGTTTTTTTAGGTGCAAGGTAAATTGGAGGAATCAGTAATATTCAGGTTGCAGAGTTGTGTCTAGACTGTAGAGAGCCAAACACTAGATCTGTGCTGTTTAGTATGGTTTAACTATTGAACACTTACTATGCGACTAATATGTCTGAGGAAACTGAATTTTTTAATTTGAACTTAAGAAGCCACGTAGTAAGTGCTCAGTAGCTACCTGTGGCTAGTTCTACCATATCAAAAGTACAAATGCAGAACATTGTCATTATCATAGAAAATTCCATCGACAGCACTGGATTAGACTAGCAAGTGCAGATCATAGTGCTGTGAGAATTCAGAGCAGGGGAAGATGTGTTTGTAAGTGTGGAATAGTGAGGGAATAATATGCAGAGTGGTGGGCCTTGACTTTAGGCATTGGATTAATAGAAAAAGGTGGGAGGCTCTTTTAGAGAGTTTAGGGATGAGTAAAACAGCATTAAGTACTTGTGACCTAGTGTGTTAGCAAATGATTAGAGGTAAGTTTGACTATATACTAGTCGTTAGAGCTAGAGAATTTATATGTTGGTTTTAAAAGTTGGCATTCATTTGTTAAACTATCTGAATATATCACGGATTTGGAAAATTAATCTGGCAGTTGTACCCTAGTGGAATGAAAAGGAAGAAAGTTTAAAATAAATAAGCGAATAAAAAAAACTGGAGGTTTAAGGTGATTGGGAAATGAATGAATCATAGGCATGGAAGAGACTAGAGATATAAATTTGAAACTTGTTCATGACACATATCCTCACATTGGGACATCTTTTTGTCCTTGGTTTTAGTACATCGTTGTACAGTCTCTGAAGTCTTTGAGGATATTACTTAACGATGAGAGATTCCCAGGCCTTTGTATTCAAAGTATCTATTCCTTTTCTCAGAAAATAATTTTTGTGTTTAGAGTGTATATGATTCTTTCAGGTGGTTTTTAAACTTTTTATTAAGTGGAGAAACACTTTTTTTTTTTAACAAAATAAACTTTTATGCAAAAATCCCAAAATAAAATACTACTTGCCTGTTTTTTCTTTTGTTTTGTTTTGTTTTTATTGTATAAAGTTTTACATATGTCTCCTTTTTCCCCAATTGACCTCCCCTTCAGCCATTCCCACCCCTGGCAAGCTCCCACTGCCCCAGTGTCTGTGTCCATTGGTTATGCTAATATGCATGCATACAAATCCTTTAGTTGCTCTCTAACCCTCCTCTCCTACCATTTGTCTCTAGATTGATCTATTCTTATTCATCAAATTATATTGATCATTATATCCCACATATGAGTGATATCATGTGATATTTATCTTTCTCCGACTGGCTTATTTCACTTGACATAATGCTCTCCAGTTCCATCCATGTTGTTGCAAATAGTAAAAGTTCCTTCTTTTTTGTAGCGTCAAATAGTATTTCATTGTGTAGATCAGTGGTCGGCAAACTCATTAGTCAACAGAGCCAAATCTCAACAGTACAACAATTGAAATTTCTTTTAAGAGCCAAAAACCGACTTCTATGCAGGGGCCATGAAGTTTCAATGGCACTGCACGTGGTATTTTGTGGAAGAGCCACACTCAAGGGGCCAAAGGGCCGCATGTGGCTTGCGAGCTGCAGTTTGCCGACCACTGGTGTAGATGTGCCACAATTTTTTAATCCATTCTTCTGCTAATGGGCACTTAGGCTGTTTCCAAATCTTAGCTATTGTACATTGTGCTGCTATGGACATAAGGGTGCATATACCCTTTCTGATTGGTGTTTCTAGTTTCTTGGAATATATTCCTAGAAGTGGGATCACTGGGTCAAATGGGAGTTCCATTTTTAGTTTTTGAGGAAACTCCATACTGTTCTTACCAGTGACTGCACCAGTCTGCATTCCCACCAGCAGTGCAGGAGGGTTCCTTTTTCTCGCATCCTCTCCAGCACTTGTCGTTTGTTGATTTGTTGATAATGGCCATTCTGACAGGTGTGAGGTGGCATCTCATTGTTTTGATTTGCATCTCTCAGATGACTAGTGACTTTGAGCATGTTTTCATATGTCTCTGGGCCTTCTGTATGTCCTTTCGAAAAGTGTCTATTTAGATCCTTTGACCATTTTTTGATTGGATCGTTTATCTTCCCTTTGTTAAGTTAATATGAGTTCCTGGTAAATTTTGGAGATTAAACCCTTATGGGAAATAACATGTGCAGATATGTTCTCCCATGCAGTGGGCTTTCATGTTTTTTTTTTTGGGGGGGGGCAAATTTCTTTATTTGAAGGAAGGGTACAAATGAGAGACATGAGGAGTGATTTGGTACAAGTTATAGAAAAGGTAAAGGTAACTCCAACATGCTTACTGCTTGGGTGACCAGGAAGTCACCTCCGAGGCTACAGGAAGCAGCCAAAGCTTAGCTCTCTCACAGCTCCCCAGGATGTGTTGTCAGAGATACTCCGCCATGCCAGTTTCAGGGGCCCCCAACCTGCGCAAATTGGTTACGTGGTCACCCAGTTCTTTGATGGGTTTCACCTGCTCGTTCAGCTGGTGAGTCTCAAGGAAGACACACACATGAAGGTCGTTTTTGTCGGTGGCCAGTTTGTGCAAGTCCAGTAGTGACTGATGCACACTTTTTCCGAGTGCAGTGCACACTCCATAGCATGCAGCCCGTTCTCCCAGTCGCACGGTCTGGTTTCCTGAAGGGAGATTCGGCCGCCTCGCTGGTTCTGCAGCTTCGTCAGTTTCTCGGCCTGCTCCCTGTCCTCATGAGACGGGTTCAAGGAAATATCTGGCAAAGTTCTCCAGAGCCACCTCATCGCGGTCAAAGCAGTAAGACATGGACAGGCAGACGTAGGAAGCGTCCGGCTCCGGGTTGATCTGGCGGTTGATGGTGGCAGTTCTGGCGCACCTGCCAGGTGGGCGCGGTGGACGTCATGGCGGGCGGCTGCGGAGGGGCGGTTGCGCGGTTGCGCGGCGCCGGAGCGGAGGCCTGAGGTCCGGGGGTCCGGGGCGCTTCGAGGAGGAGGGCGGCGGGCCGGGCGGCGGGGACTGGAGCGAGCCCCGGGCTCCGTCCAAGCACTGTTGAAGCAGGAAACCTGGGCCGCTCTCTGCAGACTCCTTGTTTTGTTGGTGGTTCTTTTGCTGTGCAGGAACTTTTTATTGTGATGTAGTCCCATTTGTTTATTCTCCTTAGTTGCCTTAGGAACTGTATCAGTAAAAATATTGCTGTGACATATTCTGATATTTTGCCGCCTATTGATTTTTCTAAGATTTTTATGGTTTCCCGTCTTACACTTAAGTCCTTTATCCACTTTTGAGTTTATTTTTGTGTATGGTGTAAGTTGGTGGTTTAATTTCATTTCTTTGCATGTATCTGTCCGATTTTCCCAACACCATTTATTGGAGACTGTAGTGACTCCATTGTATGCTCTTGCCTCCTTTGTCAAAAATTAATTGAGCATAATGGCTTGGGTTGACTTCTGGGTTCTGTTCCATTGGTCTATATGTCTGTTCTTGTGCCAGTACCAGGCAATTTTGAGAACAATGGCTTTGTAATATAGCTTAATATCTGGTTTTGTGATCTTAAGACAGTTGAAAAGAAATGGGCTCTAGCTGGTTTGGCTGAATGATAAGAGTGTCAGCCTGCAGACCAAAAAGTCCTGGGTTTGATTCCAGTCAAGGGCACATACCTTGGTTGCAGGCTCCTGGTCAGGGCTCATACAGGAAGAAGTCCATCAATATGTTTCTCTCACATTGATGTTCCTCTCTGTCTTTCCCTCTCTTCCACTCTCCCTAAAAATCAATGGGAAAACATCATCAAGTGAGGATTGACAACAAAAAGAAAGAAATGAAGAGAAACAAAAGCGAGAGGGGGGAGGGAAAGGAAAGGAAGGAAAAGAAAAGAGATAGAAGAAGAAATTTCATCCTTAGGGCTCTCCAAAATTGTTACCAAACAGTACAAGTGCATGTGTTGGTGGTTTCTAAAGGGTTATTGTTTGGATAACACATGAGTGTGTATTTGTTTTAAAAATTAGTAAGTGAGCCCTAGCTGGGTGGCTCAGTTGGTTGTTGTATCATCCCATGCACCAAAGTTCTCAGGTTTGATTCCCCATCAGGGCACATACCCTAGGTTCCCCGTTCTATCCCCAGTTGGGGCAGGTATGGGAGACAACCCATATATTCCCCCCCACCCCCCATGGATGTTTCTGTCTGTCTGTCTCTCCCCCTTCCTCTCTTTAAAATAAATAAAAAACATAACCTTGGGTGAGTATTAAAATTTTTTAATAAAACCCCAAAGAATCCTAGGTTTCTGTGGAACACAATGTTGTGTTGTTTTTAAGTTCAGTAAACCCTCAGTTTTGCAGTCCTTGATTTAATCAACTTTGGATTGAATGGACAAAATTTCCGGTCTGTATGTCATATGTGAAAATTAACACCCTATTAATTTAAAAGTGGTTTTAACCAAGATTTGCTTATAATGAACAGGTTATTTTTTGTTAATTCACTTATTTTTAACAAATTTTAGCAAATAGGCCACATTTTGTGGTAAAAACCATAGTAATGCCACCATTCTACAACTATAACCTACATATTTAAGTCCAAGAGTCAAGCTGGTAACAATGTTCTGCAAATGACTAGCAGGTGACGGTCACTAATGCGTGGTCATTGGTCTGTTGTCTCCGGTAGGACTTTCTGCAGCAGTTTTAACGCCCGCAGGGCGATGTTCCCAGGGGCACTAAGCGGGCCCCAGCTGTGTGTGTGCATTTGCTTACTCTCTGTGACTGTTGCATTTTCTAGACCTATTCAGTACAAATTTAAAATTACAATTATATGTACAGAAAACTTCTCTGTGAAGTTAAACTTTGCATGCATACTTAATTTTAATTACACAGACATGCCTACCTAAGTAAAAGCAGGTAAACTAATTTGTCAACTTTTTTAACATATGCATTTGGAAAACCTACTTATAAAATGGACTTTCAACTGTAACACACACCTCCTCACCCAAATTAGTCTGTAAATCAAGGTTTTACATATATCTTTGCTCTTCTAGGTATTTTTCTAATCTTTTTTTCCTGAAAACCAAGAATTCTCTAAACTAGCCTTTTCCAAATGTATTCCTTGTTAATAATTACTGCTTCATTAAAACTGTAGATTAAACAATGTTAAGAAGATAGTTTTTACTGCAAAATTTCTCAGTACTTTTTTTCATAATTCATTTCAAAGAGGAAGGAAGAGGGAGAGGTGAGATAGAAATATCAATGGTGAGAGAGAATCACTGATTGGCCACATCCTGTAAGACCTCCACTGGGGACGGAGCCTGCAACTTGGGTATGTGGCCTTGAAGGGAATCAAACCCAGGACCCTTCAGTTCATAGGCCTAAGCTCTATCCACTGAGCCAAACTGGCTAGGGCTCTCAGTACTTTTATTCTGCTTGACTCTGGGACCTGTAAAGACTAATATTTCCCAAACTTAGCTTCCTTTTTCCTTGAAAGGGCGTAGCTGAACTGCTGTAGTAGAATTTGATATTATTCTGTTTGTCTCAGAATTTGCACATAACCCAGTTCCATAGTAGGTACTTGTTAAGTGATTATTGTTTGAATGGATAAGATCAATGAGCAGGGGATTTAAGTGCTGAATCTTTGGGGTATGAAGGGCTAAAAGGATAAAAGAAACTAAATAATATTAGCATATATTACATTTTCTGACCTGTCTCACTCTGAAACATTTCCCCCTCTTCGTTGCTTTTTTTTTTTTACCTATTGTCCTGAGATATCTATTTCTATTGTTTATCTTAGTTAATAGGATAAAGTTTACAGGGCTGGAGGTTTTATTGCAAAGTCTCTCTATAAAATGGCAATCTGATTAGGATCTTTTATTTGCATCTAGAGTTTCTGTTTATTTAATCTCTGGAGACTCTCATTCATAATTATTTTCTCCTACGCCATATACTCAGTGGTCAATATTTGATGGACACTTGTGTTAAATAAGATTCTTAGAGTATGGGTCAGAACTATCCAGATTATCCTTAATTTTGTTTCCATTTTTCTGATCCAATCCCTGTTTTCAGTAAAACACTTTTTAAAAAATATATTTTATTGATTTTTTACTGAGAGGAAGGGAGAGAGAGTGAGAAACATCCGATTAGCTGCCTCCCTGCACACCCCCCACTGAGGATGTGCCCACAACCAAGGTACATGCCCTTGACTGGAACCAAACCTGGGACCTTTCATTCCGAAGGCTGATGCTCTATCCACTGAGCCAAACCAGTTTCATCTGTTTTCAGTAAAACTCTTAACCTCCTCCAGCTACTCACATGATACACATATACACGCTATTTTTTTTCAATTTGAGAATTCTAGAGAGCCTTGAGTAATCGATCAGAATCTCAGTGCTATGATGTAAAAGATATATATTGGGCTAAGTGTGAATTAACACAAGATTGTTTCATTTGTTTTTAATTAGCTACCTATTATGAGCTAGTTTATTCCTTGTTATTTATTTCCCTTAAAATTTAAAGTTAAAAAAGCAGTTCACATTCACTGATGATTCCAAATTGAGTCCCTAACTTTAGATGTTCACTGTATTTAGCTTTCCCTGGTATAATCTCCATGTAGGTAGAGT
>PVJN01015060.1:0-45102 GCA_004026805.1 Lasiurus borealis | reverse complement strand
TCCCTACACCCCCATCCCCCGGCTCCTTCCCCGACGATTTGCATCAAAGCGCGGTGGCTGCCGGGCTCACATATGCGCGCTTTAAATAATCCATGCCTGTCAGATTTCATTTCTCCTTTTCAGATCTTACTCATCACATCCCCATCGTCTCCAAGCCTTGAAGTCGGGGCCTCGACGTATTCCTGTACGAGAGAGAGAGGGGGGGGAGGAAAAAAAAGTGATTTAAATACTGCCAGTTACAGGATAATTAATCTTTGAACTCCTTGGTAACTTCAAATGTATATAGCAAGTAATCTGCATGAACTTGTAATTGCTATGTATTTATACGATATTGGCCATGTAATCACCAAGTCGTTACACGGTGATGTGAGCCTTGTAAATTACGGCGAGAGCGGAAAGCTAATCTCGCCCCGGCCGCGGCAGGGAGCACGTGCGGGAGCCGCCGCCATCCACCGCGGTCAATCAATCGAAGGCTCCAGAAGGAGGGCGTGCGTTAAAGGACACGCACGTGTGCCTGCGGTCGGTCGTCCCGACGTTGGGAAACAGCAGGGGATGGAGAGACCGGGGAGTCGGGCAGAGAGCGGCCTTTCTCATCTCCTTGGAGACAAACACTGGGGTTGGGGTGGACCATTTATTGCGGCCGGGGGTGCAAGGTAATTAGAAAAAAAAAATCTCTAGGCGTTCTGGAGAAGGCACTGGAACCAACCCCAGGGTGAGGCCCGCAGCAGACCCCGAGGCAGAGGGGAGGCATCTTTTGGGGCCCAGTTCAAACAGAAGCGCCATCGCCATCTCGCCCCAAGTTTCCAGAAGGAACCTGCTTCACCAGAAAACGGTGTGTGTCTACATATGTGTTTGGGTGTGTACGCATGTGTTCGTGTGCGTGCGTGGGTGTGTTTGTAGGTGGGTCCTCAAAAGCCACATTGGACCACGTGACCCCTTTGGTTCTAAAGCAACCAGCCAAATGGGAGAGTCCCCTTCCCCCCTCCTGTGAGGTCCCTCCCTCCTCTTCCTCCTGAACTGGACAGCTGTGTCCTGGGTTTCATTGATGCAACAAAGGCTGAGGGGCACACCCAGCCAGGGCATTTCTGAAGCCACGAGAACAGAGCAAGGGGCAGAGGCTGAATCTCTGCTGGATCCCCAACTTCCTCAGAGTCATAGCTTTCCCCTTTGCCCTGAAAATAGAAGAAACCAGACAACAACCGTGGAGGCTCCTCCCAGGCCCGGCTGCTCCGCTGACCCACACGCAGACCCTCCCGTGGCCCCCAGACAGTTCCCAGGCCACGTCCCCAGCCCACTCAGGCCCGGTGGCCGAGCGGCTCAGCATCCTCAAAGCCCTGTCCCTGCAGAGGCTCACGCACCCGGAACTGCAGGGTCCAGGAGGGTCGTCTCTAGCCACAGGTGGCTCTAGAAAGAACTAACCACAACAAAAGGACACGTTTCCTGGTTACACTCACTACATTCCAGGAGCTCCACAGTCCCACGTGGCTAGTGGCTGCCTTTGGGATGCGTTCAAGACCCTCGGTCTGGAACCGTACAGACGTCTCCGCTCTCCCTCCTGCTCCTTCCCTGCCCAGGAGTGCTGGGCAGTGGGGGAGGGCGTCGAAGGGCAAAGCCAGAGAGGATGCCCTGAGCCCGGGAAGAGGCTGCCTTGCTTTCCTCGGCCAGACCTCTCCTCGCTGTCCCCCGCCTGCAAGGCCACGGTCAGGCCCAGGGTCAGGGTGCTGCCCAGACCTCAGTGAGGAACAAAAGCCCCGGAGCCCGCAGAGCCCGGGGAGATGTCTGGCACTGGAGCCTGACGTGGCCCGTGGCCGGATCTGCTGGCCAGATTGGGTCACGGAGGTGGCAGCCCTCCCAGGTCTCAGCCTGGGATGCCACTCTGCCTCCCGGGGAGGGCGGTCCAGGCCCGGTTGCTAGGGAGAGGTTTTCCCTGTTCCTGATGAGTCATTACCTTTCATCCCAGGTGCTATCGTTTGCTGCCTGATGGATGTTACATAGCAGCGGTTCTCAACCTTTTTTAATGCTGTGACCTTTTAATACAGTTCCTCATGTTGTGGTGACCCCCAATCTTAAAATTATTTTCGTTGCTACTTCATAACTATAATTTTGCTCCTGTTAATGAATCATCATGTAAATATCTGTGTTTTCTGATGGTCTTAGGCTCTACAGCAGCGGTTCTCAACTTGTGGGTCGCGACCCACAGGTTGAAAACTGCTAGCAAGGTTGCTTCTTCCATCCTCTTTGAACCCTCTGAGGGAGAAGCTGTGAGCCCACTTAATAGATGGGAAAGTGGAGGCTAAGATGGACTCACAAAGGGCCCCTCCCCGGCAAGGCCCCGTGGCTACTCAGCAGCCAGTCAGGATCCAACGCTCACCCTATTCTCCAATCCACACACACAGCCCATCACCCGGCCTCCTTTCAACTGCCTCTGCGCCCAACAGCGGCCAGGAACCAAGGCCCCGCTCTCGAGCCTGGACCTGAGCATTCTCAGCACACGGTTCCTCGTCTGCCTCACTCCCGACACCAATGGTTGACCAGCACTCCCACTCTGTGCTGGTCTCACACTGCTGGTTGACCAGCACTCCCACTCTGTGCTGGTCTCACACTGCTGGTTGACCAGCCCTCCTATTCTGTGCTGGTCTCACACCACTGGTGACCAGCCCCCCTCCACTCTGTGCTGGTCATCCCCATAGCCAGGCCTCCTTTGCAATGGGACTTAGGCAGTTCTTTTCCTCAGGAGTGGAATGTGTTTTGCTGAGTGTGGGTTGCTTTAGCCAGTCAAAATGTGGCAGAAGCAACTGTATTCCAGTTCTTTCTCCCCCCCCCCCCCAGCCTCTTTCTCTCTCTCTCTTGCTCTCACTCTCAGAATCCTCCCACCACGACCTGAATGAGCCTAGGCTAGTCTGCCAGATAATGACAAATCAATGCCCAACTGTCCCCACTACCCAGCTGCTCGCCAGCCAAGCTCCGGCCCACCTGATGGCGGCCACGGACACGTGTAGAACGATCCAGAGGCCAGACCTGCCGCTGAGCCCAGTTCACTGTGCGGACCCACAGAGTCTGAGAATAGTGGCGGCTGCTCACTGTCCACGGGCCTCGGTCTCACCGCAGCCCTCACTGCCGGGCCCTCCCCAGGCCAGACGGTTTACCTTAGGATCTCGGGTGTCGCACCCTCTCCCTCTTTAATTGCCTGGTTATCTTTGGGGCCTCAGTGCTCCTGCTGGAGACCCTGAAATCCAGCCACCTGGCGAGATGCAGACGCGCTCCGCTCCCCGGTCCCTCAGCACCAGGAAATTCTTTGCTCACCAAGCAACTGACAAATGAGAGCTTTTATTTTAATAAAAAAAAAAATAGTCTAACTCTTTGGCCATCGGACATGGGATTCATTCCCACTTTTGGTTCTGATTTTGGACCAAACCACAAAACTCCCCACATCCCCTGAGATGCTTGCTCTGATTTTCTTTCCTTCCCCGGCCAGGCACCCGGAGGAGAGCGCTTAGCCCGCCCCGATCCACCGGCAGCCAGCGGGGCTGACGGACACTCCCCACCCGGGTTCGGGTTCCCGCTTTGGCTCCATTCATTCCGGGACTCCCCACGCCTGGAGCGGGGTCACCTGGGAACTCCTGCAAGGCCTCGTGTCGGAGGCCCCGACCACGTTTCACGCAGCTGGAAGCGAGACGCTAGCAGCTGGGCCGTGGCCAAGGGGGCTGTTCCAGCAGCCCCCAGCGCCGTGGCCAAACGTCCCATCACTCACTCCCCGGCTTTATGGTTTTGCTCTCTAGATGGACATTCCTGAGCATGTTACACTCTGCGTTTGTCCAATAAGCAGGCCTGAGGCACCTACTGTGTGCCAGCAAGACTTGGAGGGAGGCCGGGAGGAAGGGAAAGAGGCTGGGCGTGGACAGAGCTCACCGGTGGACAGGTATCAGAATGACGGTGTTGCTCAGTGGTTAGAGTAGGCCTGCAGACTGAAAGGTCCCAGGTTCGATTCCGGTCAAGGGTATGTACCTTGGTTGCAGGCACGTCCCCAGTGGGGAGCGTGCAGGAGGCAGCTGATTGATGTCTCTCTCATCAATGTTTCTAGCTCTCTATCCCTCTCCCTTCCTCTCTGTGAAAAATCAATAAAATATATTAAAAAAATATGATGGAAGATGTTGAAGGGCAGAATGAAATCGGTGTCTGGCAGCGAATAAAGAAAGAAGAGCTGGTATTTGTGGACCACTCTGTGTTTGGCAAGCATTCCTCCTATTACTCTAACATGCATGAGTCATTGGGTCCTTACAACTATCCTCTTGTGAAGGCACTATTTAACCTGCCCCATGTTATAGATGGGGAAACTGAGGCAGAGAGAGGTGGAGTAATACAGGCAGCTCTCTACTGCCTTCCTCAAGATACACATGAGGATTAAACGTCTGGGTGTTGTATAATAGACTGATGCGTTAGAAGCAAACTCCCTTTCAAGAATGTGAAACATAGAAAATAGCGCTGACGTTCAAGAATGTACACCTGATGATATCAACATTAAAAATGATCAATATGTCAAAATGATTCAAACCCTACCATATTAACTATAAATATAGACAGAAGTACAATGGTACCTCGAAATACGAGTTTAATTTGTTCCGTCACCTTGAGGCGTGGGAAACTATGAGACGCTCGAGTCGCGGTAAACTGATGGGTCATGCGCAGCCGGCTGATCCGCGCGATGACTCCTATCTCAACTGTTGCTCGTATTTCAAAGCAAAAATCGCTCGCTCAAAGGCTCGTATCTCAAAAATCTCGTATGATAGGGCACTCGTATCTCAAGGTACCACTGTATTGCTAAAGTAAATTCTTCCAGCGAATGCCTGGCCCGGAGGCTGACCTGAAGTGGCGTTTATAAAGCAAAATGAGCCCGTTTCAACTCAGACGCAGAGCATTTGCTGGGAGGAGGCGAGACCGCAGAGCAGAGAGCCTGGCCCAGCTCTGAGCATGCTCCTGAGCCGCGAGGCTTGTGCCTGGTGAGCCAGGCTGAGGTGGGGCACTGGCAAATGGAACCTGACCCTTTCTCTTGGGTGTAACTGGGCTCATCACGTAACCTCCCCAAGCCTCTGTTTCTCAGCTTAGCGTGGAACCATGGGTAACTATTTCCCAGGATTCTTGGTTTTGTGGAAGGTTCTAGCAGAACTGGCAGCGAAGGAGTTCCGTGAACTGTTAAGCCCCTAGCTCCCAGGCAGGCTTCTCAAAGCACGGTCCCGGGACCTGCAGCATCAGTATCACGTGGAAACTCGTTAGAATGGAAATTCTCAGGCCCAACCCTACTGACCCAGCGTCTCCGGATTGGGAATGTCTCTGGCAATCCTCGGCCTGGGAATGTTGAAGAACTACCAGGGTAAGTGATGCCAGCTCCCTGGGAGAGGCCCCGGGTAGCCCCGTGGCCCCGGGAGGATTATGGAAAGTAGCCTTTTCATTCTCTAAAGGAGCGGTTCTCCACCTGTGGGTCGTGACCTGTTTTCTGATGGTCTTAGGCTCTACAGCAGTGACCCACAGGTTGAGAACCACTAGCAGGGTCGCCTAAGACAACCGGTAAACACAGATATTTACATGACGATTCACCACAACACGAGGAACTGTATTAAATGGTCGCAGCATTAGAAAGGTTGAGAACCACTGCTCTAAAGCATCTCAGAGTGGATGACAAAACGCCTGGTCCCCACACGTGGCTCACGTGAGCCGGCTTCCTAAGAGATGGCGAAGGACGTTATCACCATGGAGACGAGATACAAAAAGGGAAGGAAGGCAGGGATGAAGACAGGTGGGCAGGCTTTCGCCGGGAACTAGAAACAACTAGAATCAGATATCCTGAGCACAGACACCCAGACCTCAGTGGCCCAGAGAACTCCTGGCCAATGGAGCCATTTCTAGGTCGACAATCATGCCATCTCTAAGAGCTAGGGTTTGCCCAGCCGGCCTGGCTCAGTGGTTGGGCATTGACCTCTGGACCGGAAGGTCACAGGTCGATACCTGGTCAGGGCACATGCCCAGGTTGCAGGCTCGATCCCCAGTGTGGGGTGTGCAGGAGGCAGCCGATTAGTGATTCTCTCTCGTCATTGATGTTTCTCTCTCTCTCTCCATCTCCCTCTCTGAAATCAATAAAATAGACCTTAAAAATAACAAAAATAGCCGAGACCGGTTTGGCTCAGTGGATAGAGCGTCGGCTTGCGGACTGAAAGGTCCCAGGTTCGATTCTGGTCGGGGACATGTACCTTGCTTGTGGGCACATCTCCACTGTGGGGTGTGCAGGAGGCGGCTGATCAATGTCTCTCTCTCATCGATGTTTCTGGCTTTCTATCCCTCTCCCTTCCTCTCTGTAAAAAATCAATAAAGTATATTAAAAATAATAATAATAATAATAAATAAATAAATGCTAGGTTCACCCACTGGTCCCCTCAGGTTCACAGAGCCTGGGTGTGGCCTCAGAATTCATCTATCCACAGCACTCCATGCAGCTACTAGTTGGCCAGACCTGACTCAGCCCATCTGCCCTCATCCTAGAGATGAGCAAACTGAGGCCCATATACAGCCCCCGCCATGTCATGCAGCGGGTTTGCAGAGCAAGAGGTGTTTCGCCCTCACAGTTCTTGGCCTTTGCAACCACGTGCTCCCGGACAGTGCATCGCCTGAAGAAACGAGAGGAACCTTGCAACTTCTGAGCCTTGGGGTTAGGAACCTCAACTCGAACCTACCAGACAGAGAGCACCCATTTTCAGACAAACACACAGAGGTGCAGAAAGACGGACCGGCTCGCCATGGTGGCGAAGGGGACCCTAACCCTGACTCCCTGGCCCCACGGAGTCCCTGGGTCTGTCCTTCCAAGGATGGGTGGGCTGCCTTTCAGACTTCAGCAATCTCACTCGCCCACTGGCCGGACATCCTTGTATCAGGCCTTCATCCCTTTGGGTCTGAGGACCACGCGGTTCTCTCGAGTCTCTTCCGAGAAACTAGTGCCCTTCTTTGCAAGCGTGAGCCCAGAATAAGGTCATCTCAAACCTGGGTCCTTCCTTTTTTATTCAAAATTCTACTTTCAGTTGATTTCCTTTTTAAAATAACTTTAATTATGAAAGAACACACACATTACTGTGGGAAAGGGAAAACCAGTTTCACTTAAAACCAACTGGTAACTTGCAAATTCTCAAAACGTTCCTCACGGTAGTAACTCCCATCAGCTCAGCACGGCCCTCAGCGGGAGACGCGCACCCAGGGGGAGAGGGCACTGGGAGAGGGGCGGGAGTGGAATGCCCATCTCTGCACGGAGGCTGCTCAGGGCTTTGCAGGCAGCACCCAGGGGGTGCAGGGAGGCCTGATGTGGCCTCGGTTTCTTCAGCTCCACAGGGAGACTGAGCGTGACTATCCTTCCCTCCTAGGGCACTTAGAAGGGCGATTCATTGGGATGGCGGCCACTCATGAGCTCTACACTCAGTGACGCAGCCCTACATTCCACGCTCCAGATGATTTCCCCAGCTCTCCCCACGGAGAGAGGCTGCCGGTCCGGAGCGGAGGGAGGTAGCACACGGGAGGTGCTGTCCAAGGAAACCTTGTACCGGGTGTCATAGCAACGTGCAAACATAAAACGGAGAAAAGAAAAACAAGATCCTCCAGACTAGGGAGACCAAAAGGAGAGGGTGCGGGTCGTAACGGACCACCTGGCTGGCCTCCCTTAGCTGCAGCTGTAGTGCTGAGCTTCCTGGTAGCAAAAGGGAAAAGGGAACATTTCTGTTACGAAGGAGGAGATTTTAAAAAGCATTTTTCAGCTTCTCAAGATGACAAGGAGCTGAACATTCTAGTCTTGAATTTATTTTTTTAAATCAATTTCTTAGACAAGACTTAAAAGAGAGTCACTAAGCCCAGGTCTGCACCTCCGCCCTCACCAATCCCGCCGGTCCCAGGGCCGCTGCTGAATCTGGCAGTGCACACGGGACCCTTTTGGGTTCGTGCTTCCTCTCTCCCATTTTGGGGACCATTTCTACTGTGCGCGCAGCGGGAAGAGTGCTCAGCAATGCCAGCCCCGGCTGTGTGCCCCCTGACAAGACACACCACTCCTGGCAGAACTTATTCATCCCGCGGGGCAGCGACTGGGAATCACGGTAGAACGATAATCACATCGGAAATGCTCCCCCAGCAACACCGGATGGCAAAAAGGCAGGATGCAATACTGTAACTGTGGCCCCACTTCCTCTG
Organism: Lasiurus borealis; assembly: GCA_004026805.1. Lineage (NCBI taxonomy): Eukaryota > Metazoa > Chordata > Mammalia > Chiroptera > Vespertilionidae > Lasiurus > Lasiurus borealis. The sequence continues at coordinate 36,888 of PVJN01015060.1, read as the reverse complement.
CATTAAAGAAGTCTACAGATGAAGCCCTCGCCGGTTTGGCTCCGTGGACAGAGGACTGGCCTGCAGACCGAAAGGTCCCGGGTTCGATTCCAGTCAAGGGCAAGTTAGCTCAGTTACAGGCTCCTCCCTGGCCCGGGACCTGGTTGGGGCAGATGCAGGAGAAAACCAATTGATGTGCTTCTCTCGCATGGATATTTATCTCTGTCTTTCCCTCTCTCTTCCATGCTCTCTAGAAACCAATGGAAAAATACTCTCAGGTGAGGATTTAAAAAAAAAAAAGGAGGTCTACAGAGGAATACAAAGGCCAAAACCAGGTGCTTAGAACCTAGGACAGGTGCCCTTCTGACTGGGTTCCAATCGGACCTCCCACCCCAGCTTATCTGTGTGGCCTTGGGCAAGTCCTCGCCTCTCTGTGACTCTTTCCTCATGTACCATGCAGGTAAGAAGAGTAGCCAGCCAAAACCGGTTTGGCTCAGTGGATAGAGCGTCAGCCTGGGGACTGAAAGGTCCCGGGTTCGATTCCGGTCAAGGGCATGTACCTTGCTTGCGGGCACAACTCCAATAGGGGGCGTGCAGGAGGTGGCTGATCGATGTCTCTCTCTCATCGATGTTTCTAACTCTCTATCCCTCTCCCTTCCTCTCTGTAAAAATCAATAAAATATATTTAAAAAAAAAAAAGAGTAGCCACCTGCTGCACTTGTAAGGAGTAGGAATTAATATGTAAAAGGCACTTATAATGTACCTGGCACCCTGAGCAGTTAGTGTGTATGTGTGTGCATGTAGTGTGTGTGTGCACACGCATGTAGTGTGTGTGTGTGTGTGTGTGTGTGTGTACACACACATGTGTGGCCACCAAGGAAAAGACCGAAAGGAAAAAATCCAAAACACTGCATGTCATCTGATGGTGATTTTCATTGGCCTCTCTATGATTTTCTTGACTTTTCCAATTATTTTCTTTATTTTACTTTTCTACGCAAGGAGGGCGGGGGGAATGGTCTGCGTTTGACTTTCATTATCTGCAACATCGGGAACACGAGCTTTGTTCAAAACCCTTCCCCGGGTCCCCGTGAGGTTCGGGGGGGCGGTGAGCTGGGGGCTTAGAACCCGGAAAGTGCTGTACACGCTGGCCGTCACCTGATAAACACACAGGCCCTCGAACCCACCACGTGGGGGGCCCCGTCCCCCTGGGTGGGACCTGCGGCTGCATCTCCCTCACACTCAGTCCAGGGGGTGGGGGCTGTGTCCCTCTCTCAGGGGGTCCCCTCTGAGCCCCTGGAGCAGGAAACACACCTTCCCCCCCACATACACACACACCAAATGCTCACCAGCCCCCCCCCCCAGTTTAAAAGCTGGAGGACCCTTCATCATCCCTTTCGTGATGGAAAGAAATCTTCCCTGCACCCTTGACCCCCACGCACCCTCACCCCTACCCCACTCCAGCTTCTGCCTGTTTCCCATTAAAGCCCAGGGATTTTTTTTTTAATGTGCGGGGGTCCCCTGCTTTGAGCATTTATCCCACCCCTTGGGGGCTACCTGGGGCCGGGCCCCTTCCCCAGCTCCTCGCCCCAAATTCCTATCTGGAGACGAGAGTGGAAACCACCCGGATCTCCTCTGGACTCTCCCCCATTTTCTCTTTGCGTATATTTCCTCCCCCCACCACCACCTCCCACCCCCCCGCCTTCAAGCAAACCCGGCATCTTCGGCGAGATACCCCGTATATTTATGGGAGTTTAATAACTCCTTCCATTAATAACATAGACAAACTAATTTACCCAAACGTGTCTGTTTTAAACTCTGGGAACAAAGGGTGGGAGGATGCAAATCAATCTTTCCTTTGTACCCGAGCCACTGACCCGTGCAAGCTTTGAAGATCATTTCTTTAAGAAACGGTGAGGAGTTATTTAACTACAAACAGCAGCTACCTTCCCATTCCAGCTGCGTAATCAAGCATAATAAATTAGAGTTAAAAAAAAAAAGTGGACTCCATTTTTTTTTCTTTTTTTGTATAACCGAAAATCCTTAATAACACTTTGACAAATCGGCTCCATGGCCGACACTGGGGCGCTGGGCTTGGCCTGGCGGGGGGAAGCCACCCCAAACCTCTGGGAGCCAGGCCCCACCTGCAGCTGCTCAGAGAAACCCAGCTTTGACCGAAGGCTTGATGGAATGGCTGTCGCTGGCAGGAGTGAATGTGGCTGTGGGACCCGGGGGACTCGGGGGACCCGGGCACCGTGCTTAGGAGGGTGGGGGGGGCAGTCCCTGGCCTTCGCCCGCAGCGCCCACCCCAGCGAGGGCCGGGCCCCGGAGCCAGAGGAGACGTGCAGATGGGCCCCGCTCCTGGCCGGCATTCCTCCGGCCGAGCCGCCCCGACCCACGTTGATAAACATCAGTCTCCGTCGGTCTTGAAAGAGTCAAAGGCCCTTCTTAATCAAATGATCAACTCTTCATTTTGAAAGCTTGACTGGTTCAATTAAGATCACAGGCCGGAGACTGGCCGGTCAGATTACCCTCCCCTCCCGCAGCCCGGCCAGTGGCCGTCCCCAGACCCTCCTCTGACCGGCCCAGTCCCCCGGCGGCCCCCGTGCTCCGCCACCCGCGGTGAAACCCGACCGCCGCCACCCCCCGCGGCGCCCGCCTCCTCCCAGAAGCCTTCCCTGCTGGCCCCGCCACTCGCAGCCACATCCTGGGACCCTTCACTGGGGACTTGGCTGAGGTCCCCCTTCAGCGCCCGTCACTCTCTGCGCCCTCAGACTGCCAGCCCCAGGACGGGGCGTGGCACCCACGCCCGATTCCGACTCAGGGGGGGCCTGATCATGACTGATCACTGCTCAGGCCGCCCCAGTGACGAAGGGTTGCCTTCCAGAAGCTCATGTGTGAGTCAGCCGAGTGGCATCTAGAATGTGCTCCTCCATTTCTTCCAGAACAACAGTGTTCGAAGATGATGCACCGCGGCTCCTGGCGGCCACTCCACAGGCCGGCCCGAACAGGCCCAATGTCACATGTCAGGGAAGTGCTGGGCCTCAGACCGGCTCCCAGGACCCTGTCGGCCCACTGGGACCTGAGGGATGTTTTAGGGACCAGCTCAGAGACTTGACCCCCTCCCCACCGAAGGGAGATGCTGGGGAAGCACACACACCTCCCCATCCTCCCGTTCCTCCCGGCCACAGCGGCTGGCAGGACACCGCCAGAAAGGGGATGAGCTCTGGGCGCCTCTCCTCCTGCTTCCTTCCCCTCATCCGCTCAGCCTGCGTCACCTAACAAAAAAGAGGGGCCTGCCGAAACCGGTTTGGCTCAGTGGATAGAGCGTTGGCCTGCGGACTGAAAGGTCCCAGGTTCGATTCCAGTTAAGGGCATGTACTTGATTGCGGGCACATCCCCAGTAGGGGGCATGCAAGAGGCAGCTGATCAATGTCTCTCTCTCATTGATGTTTCTCTCTATCCCTCTCCCTTCCTCTCTGTAAAAAATCAATAAAATATATTTTTTTTTTAAAAAAAGAGGGGCCTTAGGGAACCCCAAGTGGCCAGCTGCCTGCCGATGAGGGCAACAGGGTGGGGCTGGGGATACAAGTTTAGGGAACAGGGGGCGATGCCTACAGCACAGGCCTGTGCACAGCTGCCCTGTCCCGCTTGCCCAAGCCCCGCCCTCAGATGTGGTCCCCCCTGGAGGCATATTATTGATTTTGTATAGAGAGGAAGGGAGAGGGATAGAGAGTTAGAAACATTGATGAGAGATGTTTCAAGCATCTGCCTCTTGCACGCCCCCTACTGGGGATGTGCCTGCAACCAAGGGACATGCCCATGACCGGAATCGAACCCGGGACCTTTCAGTCTGCAGACCGACGCTCTATCCACTGAGCCAAACTGGTTTCGACCATTGCTTTTTTTTTTTAGAGAGAGAGAGTAGAAGAGAGAGGGACAGACAGAGAGAAATACCAATGGGAGAGAAACACATCGATTGCTTGCCTCCTACACAGGCTCTGACCAGAGCCAGGGAGGAGCCTGCAACCAAGGAACCTGCTTTTGACTGGAACGGAACAGAGACCCTTCTGTCCACAGGCCAGTGCTCTATCCCCTGAGCCACACGGACTAAGGCTGTTTTATGAAACATCCACCTTCAGGGAAGAAAGCGATTTCTCTCTTCCCGGCGGTTACCCCACCCCCTGGGAGCGCCTCCTGCAGAACAGGTGGCCTCCTAGACCGTGGCACGTCCTGTTCCCTCTGATCAGCGACCAATAGGCCGGGCCCACGTCAGCACTGCGGGTGCTTCCTCGAAAGGACTCCACCCCAAAGGCCAGCCCCACCCTCTCTGCAGTTCCTGGGACCCAGGACACCCCTCAAACCAACCCACGAGCGCCAGGGAGGTGGGCCCACCAGGGGAGGACAGTGGGAGGCAGGGCTGATGCGGGGAGCCTCCCGGGACCTCCCCACCCCCACCCCTCGCCGCACCACTTCTGCACACGCCGTGTCAGGGCCCACTTAAGGCATTCAAGCATATAATCAAATTTCAGTAATGAGTTATTAATTAAGCAGGGGCAACCAATTCTCTGCTAACTGCCTCATAAACAATCGACAGGAGATTTGTGAATTTTGACTTCCTGACACCATTAAACAAATCAATATTAGGTTTCAGACACAGCGATTCAGACAGTTTTCGCCGTGATTTGGCAGCCATCTGCCCGGAATACTAATGACAGCATTAAGAGCCGGAGATTTTGCCGGAGTTCCATCAAAAAGATCCTTATCTGCGGGGGAATTGGGGCCTGATTTGCATGGCAGAAGTCTTTGCTTTGGGAGGTACAATTTTTTCCCTCAATATGTCACTCATTAGTATTTATACAGGCGCTGGGCCGTGGGCCGGCCACCGGGCGTCAGAGGGAGCGGGCAGAGAGAGCCGGGAACAAAGCGGGCCGTTTATTTATATATTTTGCCGACTGGTTAATTTATAGCTAGCCTAACCCGTGGAAAACTCGGGCCTAAGAAATTCAGCCAAGCCTCTTACTTCGCTTTCTTTTTTTTTTTTTCTTAAAAAAAAAAAAAGATCTGTTTGTTCCAGCGTAGAAACAGCTAACTGAACGAGGGAGACGGCATTTTGCGAAATCCGGGCGACCTCTCAGCGACAAGATGGGGCCATCTGCGTCATGTTCCCTTGACCTCTCCTCCTTCCTCCTCCTCCTCCTCTCTGTATTTCCCTCCAGCGTTCCTGGGAGAGCGGGGCCGTGCAAAACGCCTTGTAGGGACACGGAGGGAGACAGGGCTCTGTGTGTCGGAGGGAGGAAGACGGTGCGGGCAGCAGCCAGGCCGAGGTTCTCTCATCCTTCCTCCTGCGTCCCAGGCCCACAGAGGGGGGTTTTATTTAGGGGGTCACTCCGTATGCGTGACCCGTCCACCCGGTGGCCTCCTGGCTGAGTCTGCCAGGAAGGTGTCAGCTAGGAGTCGACCTGAAGCTTTGAGGATAGGGCCTAACTCAGCGAGAAGGACCCTTTCCGGGGAGGAGAGGTAGAAGGGTCCTCCTTGAAAGCCAAAAACAAACAAACAAACAAATAAAAACGCCACAACTACGTGCGTGTGCCCACGTGCGCGCACACACAGATATAGAAACACACACATAGTAGGTCTTTACCAAGCCTCCCTGACATGTGCCCAGATGCTCTGCATTCCAAACTCTAATTTACACGCAGTATTTCAGAAGTGTATCAACTGGGGGGGGTCAAACCTCTCTATTTACTGGACTAGATAAGGGCAGAGGAGAAAAGTTGGGTATTTATTTTACGTTGGGCCCATTCCCACACCCTCTCTTCTTTACTCCCATCATCCCGTAAAGCAGACCCTGTGGACATGCTGTATTTCGCTGGCCCAGGGGCTTCCGGGTGTGGCAGGGTCGTTCTGGTGCCAGCTCACTGGGTCTCTCTCTCTCTCTCTCTTTCTCTCTCTCTCTCGCTCTCGCTCTGCTCTGCTCTGGCTTGCTGTGAGATGTCTCCATGTGTCAGGCAGCGTCTCTGTTAATCTCATCCAAATGTCTTATTTTGGGTTTTCCGTTTACACCCAGCAATTAGAACAACACCCATGGTTGACCAGGTAGACGGTCTGTTGTGTGAGGGCAGACATTTCCTTCTCTCTTTTGCAGAACGATAGCTTGGTTTTCAGTTTTTAAAATAGCCATGTTATCTTTGCCATCAGCACCTCCTGGTTCATCGGCACCATCAGTCTGAAGTTGCTACAGACCGTTAAAATAACTCGAGAGAAAATTCAGGAACTGCCTCCGTTCCCATCAGTCTTCTATTCTTTGCCACGAGAAGGCAACCTAGAAAGATATTGTGTGTTTAAAATACATTAGTTCCGAGCACTGGCCACGTGCCCGTGGACTACTGGAACGCTCGGTGTTGGCATTTTCGAATCCCTATTCTTGTTGGATACAACGTCAGTCTGTAAATAGGATGTCTGAACAATAGGAGCGACTCTCATTAGTTTAAGCAGAAACAGATTTATTAAGTCGCTTACAGAACCGCCGGGAGGGCTCGAGAACCACACTTAGACGCTGCAAGAAACACGGTAGCCAAGCGGTCACTTTGCCGGAGGAAATACCAGCCCACACCATGGGACTGCTCTACCATAAAGCTCACTGGTCAAAACCTGTGATATAGAGCAACGGACTCCACCAGCTCCACCATAGCCAGCACCCCACACAAATGCTACCCCCCACTCCCCAGCCCATCTGATCCTCCTGAGCATGCCTACCGACTTCTGTTGCTCACTTTACTGCCAAGACTTGGCATAGGAATCCTAGCTGCAAGGGAAGCTGGGAAAGACAGTTTTGTTTTTGTGCTTTCGCTCCCAGAAAGACACCCTAGAAGGAAGTTGTGATGAGTAATAAGTGAGCTACTCTACCAAATAGCCATAGGAATTGCTGGTCATGGTTTTCCTTTTTGAAAAACAAACCCATACCCTGTGAGGCTCACGACGCACATACCAGCTGAGATAACACTTCCAGAAAAATCTAAGGTAATTCCCACAAAAATCCCCTGGGCTAAATATCGGTGATCTTACCTACAGATGAGAACGCTGAGGCTTAGACATTTTCAAAAACTTTTTTCAATGCAAGGTGGGGCAAAAGTAGTACTTGAAACACAGTTTATTCTTATGTTATTATTTATTAATTATTGTATTATTTTTCCATATGAACGATTGTAAACCTATTTTTGCCCACCCTGCATCACCCCGATAGGAAATGGCGTTGCTGAGCTTTGCTTGGCTTGTCCACAGAAGAGATGCTACGGTGAGAAGATCACCAAAGAGCTCAGTCGCTGATAAATGGAGTGCCTTTAAGTGAGTTTTGCTTTGACTACCCTCAGCCTCACGCTATTCAGTTGAAAAACAGAAAGAATTTTCGTTCATAGGCGAAGTAGTAGGAATTGAATACCATAACATATGTATGTCATCTAGCTTCAGACCCAGAATATATCTAAAATAAGTGTTAAATCGGTGTGTGGAGGAATTTAGAAAAACAAACAAACAAACAAGGAAGGATGTTCTAGCTTTTCACTCCCTGACAGCGCCCTCCTTTGGCTGAGGGGGGTGTAGCCTCCTGGGTAACCTGCCTCGTGCAGGAAGGTCTCATGGCCAGTAGCCTGATGCTCAAATAGGATTATGTGTGCAGGGGAAGGGAACCTTTTATACGAGCAGTGACAGTGGATGGCTTTAAACACAGGAGGCCTGTTAACACTCAGGCTTAATTAAACGGCTTTCTTGACGAATCTAGTGTGACAGGGACCGGCGCTGTGAACACGCATGTGCTCCGGGCATCCCCGGGGGGAGGGGGGTACAGAGAAAAGGGCATTGGGAGAACTGCTGCTGAGGTTGCTCAGTGGATCTCCCTAATGTTTCTGTGATGACGTAAGCCAAACTTGGAATTCCTTCTCCATTAGTTTTGGCGGATGGGTCATGCTGCTTTGAATGTGACCCTACATCGGCGGGGTCACCCAGGGGTTGGCTTCTATTTGGGTTACACTGATTTTTTAAAACCTGACCAACAAGGTAATGGTAGTTGCCCTTTTTAAAAAGGTCCATCCCTTATGGGTTTGGGGCCCTCAGAGGGAGGGGGAGGTGAACAAAAATCTTGCAGGAAATCTCTGCCTTCCTTTTGTTCACCAAACATTGCATGTAGATTAAACACAGAAAGTGGGACAAACACAGATACAGGCGCAACCAATTTTCCTCTTTGTATTTAAAATTATTAATTATACAAGCAAAGCTCCTAATTCTTGTTCCAAAGAGTTCAGCGTTAAAGACACCTCATCATTCATTTCATTCAGAAAGAATAAAATAATACTTACTGAGTACTTACTACATCCCAGACACTGTTCTAAGTGCCTTACCTGTATTAACTTACATCCTCCTCCGGACAACCCTAGGGAACGCTCCTATTATCAATATTTCGCACACAAGAAACCTGGGGAAGGACGGGGAAGGTAAGAGCTTGCCTGAGATTACACCGCTGGCGTGTTGTAACACCATGACATGCTGATTGCAATCCCTCCGGCCTCCCCAGGGAAAGAGGCTGCTGTCCCTGTGCTGTGATTCTCCCCAGGTATTTTTCTACATGTTTACATACCCAGGCCAACCTACACCGTACTTGTAAGTTAAGGGTGTTGTGCCTTCACAGGGTGGTTCTCAACGTGTGGTCAGAAACTCGAAGCCTGGGGCCCAGCAATCCGTGTTTTAACCGGCTTTCTGGGTGATTCAAATGCTGGCGGAGGTTTGAGAACCGCTGTATAATGGTGTGCAATGGGTATGCCAAGAAGTAGACCCCTCTCCCCCGCAAATAGGATTAAGTGCATAAGAATCTCATCAAGGGAACTTTCTGTGTGACAGGTTACAGGGCAGGAGCTGTGCAGGAAGGGAACAGAGAGGAAATAGGAGGGATTCTGGGAAAACCATCAGACCACCATGCAAGTCTGGCCCGGAGGGAGAGCAGGGGAGAGGTTAGACTGACATTGGGGGATTCATGAGTTCAAAGATGGCGAGGAGGGGGTTGGTTTTACTAGTCTTCCCACACCCAGTCCTCAGACAGGAGTAGCCCCTGGGAACATGGCATTGACGCAGACACAGCTATAGACTTCAGAGTGCAACAGTGAGGCTCCTTAATCCCTCAGTGGTGCTCCCTGGAGGTTCGTGGAGCGAATTCTCGTGGCCACCACACAATATGCTCGTGTATGCTCAACAACATGTCTTAGAAATCTTTCCCCTTCCTTACATACTGATCTGCTAACTCCTTTTTTTAATCCTCACCTGAGGATGTGTTTATTGATGAAAGAGAGAGAGAGAGAGAGAGAGAGAGAGAGAGAGAGGAATATCGATTGGTTGCTTCCTGTATGCACCCCACTGGGGATCAAACCCATAGCCTAGGTATGTGCCCTGACCAAGAATAGAACCAATAACCTTTTGGTGTGTATACCAACTGGGGTGCTCCAGCCAACTTATCCACCTGGGCAGGGTGATTGCTAATTCAATTTAATGGCTGCATCATATTCTACTGTTTATGGAAGCATCCCTCCATTCCCAGACATTTAAGTTATTGCCAACGTGTTTGCTATGTCACACAGTCTTTAATATTCACTGCATTATGTATACAAAGGAGTCACCAAATAAAGTTGCTAAACCCCAGTGTGTGTGTGTGTGTGTGTGTGTGTGTGTGTGTGTTACATTTTAATAATCACTGCCACATTTCCCTCCAAACTGGCTCCACAATTTGTATTCCCATGAACAAAACAGTGATAAAAGTAACCATTTCCACACACCCCAGTCAACCCTAGATAACATCAGACATTTCATGTTGCCTATTTGATGAGTGAAATGATGTCTCATTGTTGTTTTAATTGGCATTTCCCTGATTACTAGTAAGATAGATCGTATTTTCATATATTTATTGGCCATGTGCATTTTCTCTGCAAATTGCCTATATCCACCTATAATAATAAAAGCGTAATATGCTAATTAGAATGGACGGCCTTCCTATCAAAGCTGTGGCAGGTGGGGGCCGAGGCTGAGGCAGAGGGGGCAGACATGGCAGAGGCCCTTGCGTGAATTTCATGCATCGAGCCTCTAGTATCTTTATGATTCATTTACATAGATGCTGTGATGGATAAAATACAGACCTGTTTCCAACTACAGTGGTACCTTGAGATACGAGTTTAGTTGGTAAAGGAAACTGAGATAAATTGATAATAAAGGAAGAGTTCGCTTATTTGGGGGTCCCTTGGCGTTTTGAGGGATGGCTCCTGCACATCCCATAACTACTCAGTCCCTGATTTCTGGTTCAGTCCTTCCGTTACATATAGATTAATTAAACATTCCATTTTGTTGGGCTCCAGAACCGGGATCTTGAGCTGTGCTATTTATTGGTTGACTTAATGATGAATGACAGATTGAAACTCTTGAGAATACCAGATGTCTGTGCTACAGCCATTCTCACGAGGTATGATGCAGGGTTGACTGGTTGCGGGGTGCACAGCCCCCCAAATGGGCAGCGGTGTGGGGAACCAGCCTCCTCAGGACGCTGGCCCAGCTCCTGCCTGGCACATCCCGGCTTCAGAAGCAGAGAGACTCCTGGGGCAGAGGAGAGTAAACTCCCTTTCCACTGTCCGCCTCCATTTGCTTTCCATCTGTGTTTCCATGAACAGATACTGAAACCACTCTGAATGTTTTCCTCATAAATGGGTCCTTGTACACAGACGGGGTAAGAACCAGGGGATTCTGTGGACTGTGGGCTCCGGAGAGCCCTCCCCCTTCACCCCACTGCTGCAGAAGAAAGAGGGGCTGACCCCCGTTCCCTGGAGCTCCCGGCCTGCCCACACGGGCTGCCACAGATCCTGCAAAGAGGGTGCCAGCCACCCCACAGACAGGTTAGCTGCGGGGGGGTCTCACCCTAGCGATGTGGCATCTGCGAAGGGCCATCTAAGGCGGGAAGGCGACAGGGTTTGACCACCAGCTCTCCTGACGCCTTGGAAGCGACAGGGAAACCAGGAACCCGCTCTGAGCCTCAGCGTGCTCTCTGCAACATGCAGGTCCCCGTGCCCTTCCTAGCGCTGCTGTCAGAAGGAGCCCAGTGCACATGCAGCCCCTGCCCAGGGGTGAGCCCAGGACACACCCACTGAGGTGTCCTTAGTCACTGTCGCCCGCTTTCATCCCCGGAGAGAAAGGGGTGACAGCACCTTGGAGAGAAGGTGCCTCCTTCCTGACCTGACACAGGAACCATGGACTGGGGCTCGGCCCACGGGCACCTCCGCAGCCCCTGCTGCAGCAGACCTGATGGGAGCCTGGCACTCCCCCTCCATGCTGTCCCCAGGGGAGCCTGCCACTCGCCAGCACCCCGCCCAGGCCCTGCGTGGCACCGGCTCCTTGGTTGGTGTCTTGCTGCCCGTCTTAAGCGTGTGATGCCAATCACCTGCATGCAGGCCGCCTGGGAAAATGGGGTACACACACACACACACAGCTATGTTCCTTTCGCAGGGACACATGGGCAGCCTCCGAACCCGGGTGCTCTCCAGGTGGGGAGGAACGCGGCGCTGTCTGTCTCCTCCGGGGAAGAGAAGGTTTGCGAAACCCCAAGAAAATTAACTCTGGAGACGGAGGCGAGAACCGTGCCAAGTTTGTGGCACGAAGGAAGCCGCTCCCAGAAGGAAGCGCTGATGGAGACGGACAGCTCCGCGCCACTCCCGGGCCGGGACGGGCAGGCATCGCTCTGGGACAGGGAGGCGGCCCCGCCCTCCCCGCACACATGAGCCCGGGCCGGTCCGGGGACACACCTGACTGCGGGTGATGGATTCCCCCATTTGTCTTTAATTACCCTAATTCCTCACATCTGCCCAGCCCCGCGGAGTTCACAGCACGCCCAGCCTCCGCGCTGGTCCCACACCCAGCCCTCGGGGGAAGGGGTGTGTGGGTCCCCACTTTGTGCCCGGGAGAAAACGAAGCTCGGAAAGGTGCAGAGATGGGCCCACTAGCAAGCAGGGATCCATCCCTCTGCGTGGTGAGGCCTTCCCCGTGAACACGCCTGCCTTCCCTCGCCCTCCTGAAAATGTACCCCCTGATGGCGGCAGGCAGGACTCACCAGGGTTGTGATTGCAAACGATGGGGGCGATTGGAGTGTCCTGAGGACAGTCTCACAGGTTGCCTGACCCTCTTCACAACAGCTTCCTGTCCCCGCCAAAGCCTTAAACCTGAGGGACCCCTCGTGGGTGCCAGCGCTTCCTCCAGCATCTCTCCTGGAGGCGCACCTGGAGCAGGTGTCACACCCTGCGAGGGGCTTGGCCTTCCAGGCTACCCACTCCCTGAGTCCTGGCCAACCTTTGAGGCTGGGCGCCTTTCCTTCCATACCATCCTCGCCCGCCAAAGGACCAAGGAAATGTGTACCCTGATTGCATGGTTAGGACATTACAGTGGTACCTCGAGATACGAGTGCCCTAACATACGAGATTTTTGAGATACGAGCTGTCGAGTGAGCGATTTTTGCTTTGAAATACGAGCAACATTTGAGATAGGAGTCATCGCGCTGATCGGCCAGCTGCACACGACCCACCAGTTTACTGAGACTCGAGCGTCTCATAGTTTCCCATGCCTCAACGTTACGGAACGAATTAAACTCGTATCTCAAGGTACCACTGTATCTTAAAAGAATTCCTTTGAAATGAAGTAATCGCTCCATTGCTCAGGCACAGGCTGTCTGTCCAGCCCTGTGCTTTGCAGGTGATGCACACAATCGGCCTTAGTTCTGACCACCGTCAGCTGATATAGCTACTTGTGATAAGACAGCTAGTGATCCACCAAAGAGAAATCTCCCCCTCTTTTTTTAAAATATATTTTATTGATTTTTTTTACAGAGAGGAGGGGAGAGAGATAGAGTTAGAAATATTGTTGAGAGAGAGAGACATCAATCAGCCGCCTCCTGCATGCCCCCTACTGGGAATGTGCCCGAAACCAAGATACATGCCTTTGACCAGAATTGAACCTGGAACCCTTCAGGCCGCAGGCCCACGCTCTATCCACTGAGTCAAAACCGTTTTGGCCTCCCCTTCTTTCATAGAGAAAGACTTATAGCAGAACTGGTAGTCATTCAGCTAAAGACTACATTTCCCAGGCTCCTTTGCAGCTAGTCTGGTCATGTGACTACATTTACATCAGTGGGATGTTCTTTCGAGTTATGTGGGCAATTTAGGGATTATTTTAACTCCAAAGCAAGTCTGTTACTATGATTTCTCTCTTTTTCCCATTTCTGCAGGTTGGTTTTGACCCTGTGGATGAGAACAGTGGCACAGGGGAGGCAGAGCAACAAGATGGAAGGGGTCTAGTCTGGAATGACCCCGTGAACACAACTGCCTGTCAACCCCAGCTGTTCACCCAGGATGGCACGTGAGAGGGAAAAAGACATCTATTCGGAGCCACTGTGTTTTGGCATCTTTTTGTTTTATTACTACAGTTCCATCTTTAGATTCTGCCGTGTTATGTCCATTGTACAGAGGAACGTAAGCTCCTAAAGATGAAATGATTTGCCCACGTGCATGCAAATACAGAACCCCATCTGCTGGGTTCTACCTCTGTAATAGTTTTATTCACTCATTTGCTCATCTAAGCTTTCATGTCTGTCTATGTAATAGAAGCAAGAATCGCAGCGTTTTGCCTGTACCAGAGGATCACACATCCACACTTGGCCTCACTCCCTGTCACACTCAAGAGAATGGGAGGTGAGTTACGGTTCAGGCAGACATATAAGCCAAATCAAAAGGCAAAATAATAATAATAATAATAATAATAATAATAATAATAACAATAATAATAATAATCACCACGTCAGGGTAGGAGCTATAAAGAAACACTGCGAGCATTTGGTGAGTGTGGCCTCGAGGTGGGTCATGGCGCTCCTCATATATTAACTCATTCGGTCCTCACATCAGTCTTAGAAGGTAGGTGTGATTATATCATCCCCATCTTACACATGGGGAAACTGAGGCATGGAGAGCACATGTCACATGCCTCATAAAAGGCAGGCTGAGATTTGAACGCAGGGAGTCTGACTCCACCGTTGGGGATGTTACCCTGCCTGTACACAGCAAGGGACATAAAGCAACAGGAAGTGGCTTCTGCTTGGGGAAGTCAGGGCAGGCTTCGGGGGGTGGGGGGAGCGGCAGGGAGAGGGGTTGCTCAAGGGGAGAGGTCTGAGAGCCAGGAGTCATTTGGCAAGTGCAGGGGACCAGGGAGAAAGTGGGGCGGGGGGTGTTCTGGGCATGGTCCATGGTGCAGAGTTGATAGAACAGCCATTTTCAAAACCCCTTTTTACTGTGACCCACGGCTAACAACATGCACAAGCACATAACAACATGTATGTATCACTGAGACCTTCGTTTCCTCATTCCGCACTTAGCCCATTATAGCGGCTGGACTTCCACGTTTTCTGTTGTGCTTCATGTTTGGCAGTGCCCGGTACAACGCCCAGCAAACTGGGTTGGATCCCCTGCAGTTTCGGAGTGAGTGACTGGACAAGCACTCTTCGCAGGGCGCTCTCTGGCAGGCGGAGGGCATCGAGGCAGCCCCATCCCATGGCCAGGAGGAGGCCACCAAGACACCCAAAGTGTGTCCTTTAAGGAGGCACTCGCACTCGGGGTTCAGCAAGTGTGCAGTCAGCACCTGAGAGTGGGTGCCTCCTTAAATCGCTCATCCCAAGCCCCTCACGTGCCACACCCTCCTCTCCACCCGGTGACAGGGGAGCTGTTCCGTGCCAGGCCTCCTGCCCTGGGCTTCACGCACCGTCACGTGCAATCTTCCCAACAGCCCCTCTTCCCACTGAAGAACCCGAGGCCCAGAGAGACGCCCAGAAAGTGTCAGCTCTGACTGCCAGCTGCCCCCGGAAATCTGGGGTGATGGAGAAGACAGCCCCAGGATGAGCGGAAAGCGGGACGGCTGGGATGAGAGCGGAGAGCGGCAGAGGGCCACCGAGAGGCAGGGCTGCCCTCCATGCCCAGGCTTGCTCTCCTTGTTGATCTTGGAGCCCAGACACCCACAGGGATTCCCCTCGAGCCAGCTTCTCCGGACCATTTCCTTTGGCAAGTGGCAGAGAGCTCCGCCTGGGGAATTCGTAAGAGCTGTCTGCTTCTCCATTTAAATAGGAATGGCACGCAGTGCCCGGATGTTGGCCAACCAGTAACTTCTGTATGAGCCTCGCTCCCTAGGGTGAAGTCCTAGCTACTTGGAGAAAACCAATCGGTACTCCACCAGAACAAGTAGAGTTATAACATCGGAATTCACAAGATAATATCACTCCACCCCCAACTAAAAGCACCGGGAAGCTAGAAAGCCACTGACACACGGCTGGAAGAGTATGAATCGGCAAACTTCAGCAAGCATTTTATCAGCATCTGCTGTCTATTGAAGTTAACAAATGGTTTGGTGCAGTGGAAAGAGCGTTGGCCTGTGGACTGAAAGGTCCCAGATTCGATTCCGGTCAAGGGCATGTACCTTGGTTGTGGGCACATCCCCAGTGGAGGGCGTGCAGGAAGCAGCTGACTGATATCTCTCTCTCATCGATGTTTCTATCCCTCTCTATCCCTCTCTCTTCCTCTCTGTAAAAAATCAATAAAATATATATATATACATATATATACATATATATATATATATATATTTAAAAAAGTTAACAAATGCACAAGACTGAGGTTCCCATTCTTTTTTTTAAAGCATACTGTATTTTTTATTGATTTCAAAGAGGAAGGGAGAAGGAGAGAGAGAGAAACATCAATGATGAGAGAGAATCATTGATTGGCTGCCTTCTGCCTGTCCTCCTTCCCCCACCCTGGGGTATCAAGCCCACAGCCCAGGCATGTGCCCTGACTGGGAATCCACCCGTGTCTTCCTGGATCACAGGTCGATGCTCAACTACTGAGCCACGCCAGCCGGACTGAGGTTTCCATTCTAAGATGTGGGGAGAGGCACAGGAATATTGATAGCAGCGGTATTCATAACAGCCCTAAATTGGCTACAGGCCAGAGGCCCATCAATAGCGGAACGGATAAATAAATGGTGGAATCGTCATAGGATCACACAGTGCACAGCAATGAAAATAAACTACTGATAATCGGGATGAATTTCAAAAATGCGTTGTTGAAGGAAAGAAACCAGACGCAGCTGAATCTATACGGTGCGATCCCAGTTATGGAAAGTTCAAAACACACGGGCCAAACGAAACTATGCTGATTAGGTACATCTGCGTAAGTAATGAACCCAACGGGCAAAGCAGGGAAGGGGTGCTGTGAGGGTTCACAGCGGGGCCCACCTCTGCCCCTGAGGGCCACGGTGGCGACGGGGAGGGCTTCTGGGGGGCTCCTCGTGGAACCCCAGGGCACATTACATCACCGCTGACTTACAAGAACTCGTGCATGTGTACATGTATGCTTCATGTACTTTCCTGTCTGTGTTATGTTTCGCAGCTTAAAAATATAGACCCGGCATCTGCGAGCCATTCGTGTTCAAGAGACCCTGGATAACTGCCAGCCGAAGGCTTCCAGCAACCTGACCCCGGAGCCAGGAAATCCTGGGTTCAAATCCCGATGACATCAATGGCAAACCGTGAGCTTGGGCAAGTTACGCGACCTCTCTGAGCCTCGACTTCTTTATCTGTAAAATGGGGGTGAAAATCCTTATATGAGAACCAGGAAGTCCCTTCTAAAAAATCACGTAGTCCTAGCACATTGGTAGAAGCTCACCAGACAGTAGCTGAGTTCGAGGTGGAAGCAAAGGTAGTAGGGGCTTGTAGTTTTGCCTGGCCCGGACATACACAGCTTTCCAACGAGCAGTGCCCACTCAGACTTTACCTACCGGGGTGGCCTCTGTGAGCACCCTCCCTGCCGCCTCCCAGGGTGCTTCCCTGGACCAGAGCCGGCCCTGGGGTCACTCCCGTGTGAACTGTGAATCAGGAACATGCACCCCCTCTGTGAGTGAATGCAGCGCACGGCCCTGCACGGTAGCCCTGATGCCACTGGCAGGATCGTCTCCTTGTTAACCGCTTAGGGGTCTGTGAAGTCCTCTCTTTGGAACCAAGCGTGATTCAGAGGAGAAAGCAGGTCTGAGCCCAGCCCAGAGGAGCTTGCAGGCAGCTCCCACCAATGCACACGGCCATTCACGTAGCCACAAGTCCAAGTCCATCCCTGTGTGGGTAAGAGTAGTGAGGCTCTGATGGGAACCATCCCTAATGGCCCTGCCTTCTAACTCCCAAATGCTGGAGGATGGGAGCATCGGGCCCGTGTGTTCTATGTGGAGAGGTGCATGCAATGCAGCCCGAGTCCTGTTTTTATCAACGCGTTTGTCTCCAGGGGGCACATTTGGGGTCTGTGCCCAGAGGCAGGGTGGACCCTCTCTGTGTATCCAGGCTTTGGAGAGTTTTGCACAGGCCTTTGGATGATGACCTGCTAAGGGGATGAGGACTAGATGCCTAGACTCTTAGGTCTCCAGACCCAGGAGCCCCGGAGAAGAGACCAGCTTCCGGGCCCTGTCCAGAGAGACCGTTGTTATTATGTCCAGAAAAAGCTGTCAGAGCCAGGGCCCCGGGAACCAAAATCATCTGAAAGAGATCAGGTAAAGGAAGTCCCGCCCCTCCGAGCCCGGCTTGACAGGCCCATAAAGGCTGCCTAATGCTGCTGAGCCCATGTGCTTTTGATATCGTGTCTCATTTTCTGCATGAGTGGGACTAAGCCAATGGGAAGAAATCCCCAGTTTTTGTTTACAGCACGCGGAGCCTCGCTCACCTGCCATCGCCTGTCACCCGGGAGAAGAGCGGGGCTTTGCAAGGGGTTACTCAGCAATTCAGCAGAAAACGTGAAGGTCCCTCCTCCTCCTGAGCACGAATCCTGACAGACAAGGTCTCAGGGCCAATTGGAAGTGAGAGAAGAACCCTGATTAAGAAGTATTATTGTTACAAATATCAATTTTATATTCTGCCTTTTTTTATGGGATTACACAATATGCACTTTCCCTTGCTATTAAGAAGTCCTTAATAGACCTTCGTATGCACTTAAAATATTAGTTCTTAGTGTTTTTTTCATATTTATGTCAATTTCATACACTACTTTTTTACTTAACATTATGCCACATGCATTCTTCCATGATAATAATATCTATTTGTTAATATCATTTTTAAATGCTTGCCTGGTATATTTTTTTTCATATGGCCTGACCAGGAATCAGAAAACTTTTTATTAAAGGACCAGATAGTAATATCTTAGGCTTTGTGAACTGCAAGGTCCCTGTGACAACTGTCCTATTATCAGGGACAATACATAAAAGAATGGCCATGGTGGTGTGCTAATAAAATACATAAAAGAATGGCCATGGTAGTGTGCTAATAAAATACATAAAAGAATGGCCATGGTGGTGTGCTAATAAAACTTTATTTACAAAAACGGATGGAAAGTTGGGTTGACTCTTTTGCTGGCCCCTGGGCTAGATCGTCACTTTTTGAACCAATCCCTCTTGTTATTAGATCTTAGGCTGGTACCCACTTTGGAGCTCCTATCAATAAGTCTGCAGAGAAAGATGTCGGTGAGGTCTGTTTATTTCATTGGGGGAGTTTCTCCGAAGAAGAAGAAGAATTACAATCTTAAGGCTCCCGAGTCACGTTGACAAATTCAGTAGACATCAATTTTTTCTGGAGCCAAGCCCTGCACTTTGACCTACTTTTGCTCGCCCCATTGCTGTTTTCCAGATGTTTCCTGAACAGGAATCCTGTCTCTCCTATGAGTTCCAATTTCTCAAGTGTAAAGATGTGACATCTTATTCTATGATTTGTAGGCCTTGCCCTCAGTGTTGCCATCTCCCTACCTCCCCTCCTTCCCAATGCACACTCTCACACACAGACACGCACTGTGCAGTGTCTGTGTGACAGCACACATGTGATACGCAAAGGATACTGGGTAAGAGGTTGAGCGAATAAACGCCGCATATTTGAAACCCCAAAAAGTCCTGGTCCAGATAGACATGGCCAATCCCTGAGACTTGAATGAAGGGCACCTGCATGAACCAGGTGGTAAAGAAACTTCACCCTCTGCCAGACTCCCCAAGACAAGATGTCAAAGAAGATGGTGATACAGTGGTACCTCGAGATACGAGTGCCCTAAATACGAGATTTTTGAGATACGAGCCGTTCAGCGAGCGATTTTTGCTTTGAAATACGAGCAACAGTTGAGATAGGAGTCATCTCGCAGATCGGCCGGCTGCACACGACCCACCAGTTTACCTCGACTCGAGCGTCTCATAGTTTCCCACGCCTCAAGGTTACGGAACGAATTAAACTCGTATCTCGAGGTACCACTGTATCCTCTTTGTTTGCCTAAGCTTCGTGCCACCCCAGTGTCACCCCGTCCTCAGAGCGGCCCTTGGAAAGACACCAATGGCCCCATTTGGGCTCTCCACCCGCCCTTTAACCCGTCCACCCACCTCCCCTTCTTTTCAGCCCCTCCCCACAGAGCTACCACCTCGGCCAACACGCCGTTCCCGGAAAAGTGAAAATGTTCTCCTCCATTTCTTTTCACCTTGAATTTTTTTTGTGTGTGAAACCAAATGACAGTTTCCAAAGGTGAAAAACTGTTATTTTCCCAGAAAAATTCCTGTGAAGTGAAAATTGCTAGTTTCACACGGCTCTACCACTGATGATCATTATTACCACGGGCACCAGGTGAGCACCGGGTGACCGGGAAAGAAATCAGGCCTGGGTCATACTCTCAGCGGCCTCGCCTGTCCCGGCGGCCAGGCTTTCACCGACCAACGGCCGGAGCGAGACCCTCCCAAGGCTCGCGCCACCGTGCCCAGCACATCACCATGCCCAGCATCACCAACCCCGTGGATGCCCTCTGAACCCAGCTCCGACCGGACACCGCCACGCTCACACAGGAACGCACACCTCCCCTGTTAAAAGCATGGGCTCACACCTCCTCAGAGCAGGCACACAACGTTTCCTCTTCATTTTAAATATATATTTTTCTTTTTATTGATTTTTTACAGAGAGGAAGGGAGAGAGATAGAGAGCCAGAAACATCGATGAGAGAGAAACATCAATCAGCTGCCTCACTGAGGATGTGCCTGCAACCAAGGTACATGCTCCTGATCAGAATCGAACCAGGGACCCTTCAGTCCGCAGGTCAACGCTCTATCCACTGAGCCAAACTGGTTTCGGCCCTCCTTATTTTAAAGTGGGCTAAACAGCATTCCTGAAAATGGCGACCTATATGGGAAGCTACCCCTGCCTCTCACGCGCCCCCTTCCCCCACTCTCATTAGTTCGCAAGCTGCCATGACCAAGTGGCTTACAAAACAGAAATGTATTTCCTCCCAGTCAAGGGGGCTAGAAGTCCAAGATCAAGGCATCAGCGGGGTTAGTTCTTCCCAGGCCTCTCTCTTTGGCTCAAAGGCGGCTGTCTTCCTCCAGGCCCAGGGTCTCCCCTCTGTGAGTGTCTGTGTCCCAATCTCTGCTTCTTTAAGGACACCAGTCATACTGGATTCGAGCCCACTCTGGTGACCTCGTGTTAACTTAGTGACCTCTGTCAGACCCTAGCCCCGAACACAGTCCCATTTCAAGGAGCTGTCCGCTAACGGTCGTTGGCACCAATTCAAAAGCCAACAGGAATCCCCAAAGCAGGGGGCAGTGAGAGAGACCTTATTTAGTGCAAAGGGTTTGATGATGATCCAGTGTGGCTGAGGAACAGCTCGCTAGAGCTACACGGAGGCTGTGAAAAGATCACAGCATGGCAGCTCCACTCAACAGTGGGCTGCATGGTTCTGGGTTCTGGGTTCTAGCTCAGTGTTTGAGCCCTAGCCAGGGTTACACAGCATTCAGCCATCCACTGAAAAGTGTGCTCTCCTAGCCAGAGAGGAGCTGGCTTATATAGACGGAAGCCCCTGCCCGTGGTCCCTGATTGGTCCAAATTGAGACGCTCTGATTGGTCTTGTCTGTGTTTGGATGGGGAAAGCTTCAGTTCTATTGGCTGAAATAGGACCCTAGGAAGTTCTTTATGAGGGCGGGTTCAGCTGGCAGAAGCACAGTGCAGGCAGGCAGCTCAGCGCAAAGGCAGGCGGGTCAGCTCAGAGGTTTCTCCACCAAGCGCAGTTTGCGTGGCCCCTGAGCAGAAATGGCTACTAGCTTTTATTTATTTTATTTTATTTTATTTTATTTTATTTTATTTTATTTTATTTTATTTTTTTATTTTATTTTATTTATTGCCCCATTAACCACCAGAAGCCCTCATATGAACTCTGGAGAGACACAATTCTGCCCGTAACACTCCACATCCCCAGCTCAGCCAGCTCACCATCGCTTGGCAGACCGTCCGTGGCAAAGCCCTGGACACTGTGGCTCCTCACGTGGCCTTGGGCGCTCCCGTGGTTGGGAGGGAAAAGCAAGTGGAAATCTGTGCCTCCAACTCGGCCTCCAGCAGACCTGCTCGGCTTCCGTCTGTCCCATCCCGAGGCCCCACTGCAGATTTCGTTTAACCGAAGGTTCTTTGTTTTCCACGTTTGAAAACAGATGATTATTTTCAAGTGACCAGGCCGCAGTGCGGAGGTGAGGGGACGCGCCTGGGGTTTCCAGCTGCGTGTCAGCACCCCTGGGGTGGTCTGAGGCCTCCCGTTCCGGTTGGGGTCTCTGCCACTGCTCCTCGCACAGGTGGCTCTTCAGGGAGACCTGGGGACCCCTGTGCCCCAAGGACATGGGTGGTGCCCCAAGGCAAGCACCCTGCCGGGGTCAGAACTGGTTTCACATGTCACATAGCATCATGTTAGCGATTTGCACATGTGGCGCGAATGTCTGAACATCTGAGTCACCCCGATCCTGACCTCAGAGCTGCTTGGAAATTTCCATTTCAAAAAGCGCCCATTTAGATGCGGTGGGGTGTCTCGTGTAGGAGCCAGGGCACAGCGCTGAGAAGTGAGAAGTGTCCCTGGCGACAAGCCACGGATAACTGTGTTTGCAGGCTTCCCTGGTGCCTGGCTGCCAACAGCCAAGATGGAGAGGAGGGACGAGCATCGGCGCCACTTAAACAGGAACAGCAGCACAGACTTTCCTCTGCGACAGTCAGCACCCTGAGCCCCGGAGGAGGGGAGTGCTGTGGCGCATACACCCTGAAGCCCCGTCCTGTGCTCGGACCATCCCAAGGAATTCTTGGCTTTGAAAAGCAAAGCAGTTCTTTCACCCAGACAGTGAGGTTAGGGGGCAACTTTGGGGTGACAGGTAAAGGTACGTTCCCAGGCCACGCATTTGAGCAAACCCTGTGCTCTCTCTCCTTAACCCTAACCCTAATCCTAAGCCTAGTCCTAACACTAATCCTAAACCTAGTCCTAACACTAACCCTAAGTCTAGTCCTAACCCTAATCCTAGTCCTAACCCTAACCCTAGTCCTAACCCTAATTCTAACCCTAACCCTAGTCCTAACCCTAACCCTAACCCTAACCCTAATCCTAACTCTAACCCTAACCCTAACCTTAGTCCTAACCCTAACCCTAACTCTAACCCTAACCCTAGTCTAATCCTAACCAACCCTAACCCTCGTGAAATGGACAAAAGGGACCCAGCTCTCAACGGGCTCTCAGAGATCTGCCAGATTGTCTCCGAGCTCGGCTCTGTGCCGTTTTTCCAGCTTTGTAAAACAAGGAAGAGAACCAGAAAGCAGAATCGAAAGGTGGGCCAATCCGGTTCATTCCGGTGCCTCGTCCCAGCGCCCAGCAGAACTCTCAGGGAGACCGGAGGAGCTGGGCCCTGGACACACATCACCATTGTGCACAGACTGCTCCCCTCCGGTAGCTTCCAGACCCTCGGCTGGTGCGTGTTCCCACACAGGAAAGCAGCGCCCAGAGAGGCTGCACGATCACCCAGGCCCCAGAGTCAAGGCTGTGTGACCTCGGCCGGTCCCTCTCCCTCTCGGGGCTTCCATTTCCTCATTTGTAAACAGAGGCGTTGACCCTGGCGATCGACAACCTGTAGTTTCCCTGGGAGAGGGGCCCGGAATTCCCGTCTCCCCATTTTATGGTTTTTCTGGAAGGAGTTCATTCCTTCCGTCCCTCTGCATGAGGAAGACGCCATGGGTTCAGAATAACCACAACGAGCCAAAACCGGTTTGGCTCAGTGGATAGAGTGTCAGCCTGCGGACTAAAAGGTCCCAGGTTTGATTCTGGTCAAGGGCATGTATCCTGGTTGCGGGCACATTCCCAGTGCGGGGTGTGCAGGAGACGTCTGATCGATGTCTCTCTCTCTCATTAATGTTTCTAACTCTCTATCCCTCTCCCTTCCTCTCTATAAAAAAATCAATAAAATATATTTTTTAAAAAAGAATAACCACAACGTGAAAGACAAAGACAGAAACATTTACGAAGAAGCATTTCACACACACACACACACACACACACACACACACACACACACACACACTGCCACTGTATGGATCATTTGGATCAAAAAGAATAATCTGGATGTTTTGTTCACTGCGTGGCCGATCGCAAACCGCCTGTCTCCGCGTGAACACAAAGAAGGGACGACACGGGCCTCCTGAGGCCTGCTGCGTGGCCCGCGTTGGGCACAGACCACGGCCCCGGTCTGATCTCCCCGCGGCCTCGCCGCCTGCGCTGGAAGCAGAGTCAGATGTCTCCTTCCCAGAAAGTGGAAGAGGAAAATATCAATCTGTTTCGGGGAAAGTTACGAATTGCATGTGCCTGGAATACTTGATATATGACTGTAGCCTGGTGAGCAACAAGTGATTCTTGCTGTTGCATTTGATCTCGGGATGGTAATGTGCTCTCCTGACATCATCCAAATGGGGAATGACTGAGGATGTTTTATATAAGATGGTTGCAAACTTCAAAGGCCCACTCTTAACCCCGAGACACCCCCCGCCTCCCTCCCTTTCTTCCTCCCCTCCCTCCGGGCCCTCCTCTCCCTTCACCCAGCAAATTGTTTCGGGGCCAAAAGTGATTGTAGGATGATCAAGAATCCAGGAACTTGTGGCAGGTGGTACCACCTGTGTCTGGGCAAACAGCCCCGCGGCCGCATCTGCTCCCCAGTTGTGGGGGGGGTGGGCGCCTCTGAGAGGGATTCCCAGCGGGGCCCGCCAGCAGCCCGGGCTGCCAGGGAGGGAGTCAGAGGGGGTGCTCCCCCTCTAACACCCCCCCTAAAGCTCTAAGAGACAGAGGAGGGCTCCCTAGGGGTCCCCGAGTGTAGGCATGTGGGTTCTGATCAGATCCCCCCATTTATCACTGAGGCTCGGCCAGCCGGCAGGGCTCAGTGGTGGAGCATCGCCTCCTGAACCCGAAGTCAGGGTTCGATTCCCGGTCAGGGCCCAGGCCTGGGTTGCAGTCGCTATCCGCAGTGCGGGCGGTGCAGGAAACAGCCGATCGATGATCCTCTCTCATCATGGATGCTTCCAGCTCTCCCTTCCTCTCTGAAATCAATAAAAAATAAACAAAAAGAGCTGAAACCAATGTGGCTCAGTGGATAGAGTGTCGGCCTGCAGACTGAAAGGTCCCAAGGTTCGATTCCGGTCAAGGGCATGTACCTTGGTTGCGGGCACATTCCCAGTGGGGGGCGTGCAGGAGGCCGCTGATCGATGTCTCTCTCTCATCGATGTTTCTAACTCTCTATCCCTCTCCCCCCCACCTGTAAAAAAAATCAATAAAATATATATTAAAAAATAAGTAAATAAATAAATAGAAAGAAAGCTAAAGCCCTGAGAAGTGAACCCAAAGTTCCCCAGCACTGAGGGGCAGGGCATAGGCAGACACCAGGCACCCGGACTTCCTGCCCTGAATTCTCTCCCTGCACCAGACTCTACACCTGGGCTCAGCTGGGGGAGAAGGTCATTCCATTCGCCTTCTGCTCCCGGATTGGGTGGAGAGAAGTTTCCAGGCCTTGCCCTGTTCCAGCCCTTTGCACGGGTGGGCTCATTTGGCCACCTCATTGACCCCACGGTCCTCAGCTCGGGGGCTCCCGCCCCACCAGGGGACACTGCCTATTGTCATGCGCGGGGTGAGTAGACGCCAGGGATGCTACTAGACATTCAAACACAGACAGAACAGCCCCCTCAACAAAGGACGATCCCGAGTACAATGTCCACGGTGCCTCACGCTGGGCAACCCTACTTCCCCCTGAGAGACGCGTCTTCTTAGTGTCCCAGTAGCCGTGTTGGTCGTGGTTGTGATGGTGAGGGTGCTGGCGCCCATTCTCCTGTCACAGATGCAGTCTGTCTGAGCCGATACACCTGGAAGTCCATCACCATCCTCCAGGGAGAGTGGGTCGAATGATGGAGTGTCTCGCGTCCAAAGACTTGACACACTTTCCTGACCTCATCTCGCTCCACTGCAGGTCACCCATTAGGACCCACGAAGGTTACAGAGCAGCGGTTCTCAACCTGTGGGTCTCGACCCCTTTGGGGTCGAATGACCCTTTCACAGGGGTCGCCTAAGACCATCGGAAAATGCAGATATTTACATCACAATGCATAACAGTAGCAACATGTCATGGTTGGGGGTCACCACCCCATGAGGAACTGTATGCAAGGGTCGCGGCCTTAGGAAGGTTGAGAACCATGGCTACAGAGGCTCATCGTACAGGATGCCCAACCTGCCCTACGCAGAAATGCCAGCGCCCCCGGAAGACGCAGCCCATGAGTGACAAAGAAATAAAACACAAGGAGAACCAGGGTTCCATGGCCAGCCAACCCCTGAACAGGACATGATTCATCCATGATTCTTAACAAGCCCAGCTCGTAGCTCAGTGGCCGTGGTTACGGGGGTCCAGGTGAACAAAACCCCAAACCTCACAGTATTTCAGGGAAAAATGGTATGAGAGGCTCAGAGGCTGAGGTTGGCCTTGAGCTGAGTTTTGGAAACTGGATTCTGTTTAGCTCCATCTTGGTGTTGCTGGAGGGGAAGGAGGGGTGCTTGGGGAAGGAGGGGTCCTTCTTTTAGGGGCGTGAAGCAGGGCTCCTAGGGCAGAGGCTGGCCAGGGAGCTTGCAAATCGAGACAGTTGTGCCAAGAAAAGTTTCCCTAGGACTACCGCTGTCACTGCCCACATCCCGGAGGGGAATGCCAATAATAAGGGGCATCTATGCTTCCTTTTCCCCACTGCTCCTCCTCCTCGGGTACCCATGGAAAGGACCCTCCCACCCTGGCTCTGAAAGTGGGATCACAGGAGAGCCTCACCCACAAACAGTGGTTAGGCCTGGGGAGGTCACATGATTCAAAACGAGCCAATCAGAGATCTCTTTCCTTTTTTTTTTTTTTTTCTGAACTAGGAGGAGAGGGCTGATAGCTTTCCTTCCTCTCATAACAAAGCCCAGAGCTGCTGGCAGCCACCGAGGCATCTGGGAGCGCAAGGCCAACCCAGAAACATCCACGGAGAGGTGGAGAGAGAGCCTGGCTCCTGGCCAAATCCCTGGAGCACTCCTCCTCATCCTCCCCGTTACCTAAGCCCATTGATTTATTTGTTGCTTAAGCCTATTAGCGTTGGGTTTCTGTCATTCGCAAATAAAAGAGTTCTGAGTAATAGATCGGCCAAATCTGATACGGCAGCGCTGCAGCTGGCTATGGTTTAAGTGGGCGTGAGCGACATGTCAGCGACACCTACAGCTCGCCGACCAGGGGTTCCAGAAGGGTCCTTAATGATCGTGTAAGCCCGTGCTCCTCCAAGACCATCATCATTCATCAAAGATGCGAGGCTTGTTCGGCCCAAAGCAAGAACCAGCCTGCTCTGCGCGGGGCGATGGGCCTGCATCCCCACCCGCGTGCAGGATGGGCATCTCCCTGAGGGCCAGCACGTCCTGGGGTTCCTGAGGACGTGCATGAGCCCGGAGAGGAGCTGAATCCGCGGGAGGGAAACAGGTTCCAGCCAGAACGAGGCAGGAAGGAACAAAACGGAAATGGAAGGGAAAGAAGCATCGCTCAGCACCCCGGAAGACAGGCCAAGGAAGCATGTTGGCAGATCTACTTAGGACCCAGATCTCTTCGGGTCAGACATCGGGGACCCTGCCCTACACACATGGGCTCTCTCCCGGTGCCTGGTCACCTGCTGGGCTCGGCCGCCCACCAGCTAAGTGTCTGGATGAAGAGTACATGTATGCACTCATGTATGTGCACGCGCACACATACATGTGAAAATGTGAAGGCACATGTGCATGGGAACGAGGGGCACCTACGGGGGTGGGGGGTATCTGGATGACCTGCTACACTGCGTGCCAGGTACGAGGTAGGAGGGGTGTAGGACGTTTGTAAATACAGTTTGTAAATGCATGTTGGCAAATAAGCATGCATGCCTGTGAACGGGGTAGAGAAAGAGATGTGAGTGAGACGTACTTGAAGGAAGTGGGGTAAAGGGTGGTGATTGTATGTGCGAATATTGTGTGTGCGTGCGCATGTGCACATGGGCCTACACATGACAAAACAGGCCAGGCCAACGAGAGTCCGACTTGACTGCAGAAGTGAAGTGGGTAGTGGGGGGTGTCGATGAGGTGGGGGAGTGTGCATGAGGATCTCCTTCCAGAGGAGGCGGTAGGCAGGGCCCCAACTCAGACCACCTCCTCCCAGAGCCTGTACCCACAAAGCCAGGCTGGGTCAGCCGCGCCTTCCCGGCCTGGCAGGCTGCCTGCCTTGGAAGTCCTCCCCAGAGAAGCAAGACTGGTTTCTCGCCACGGAGTGCCAGCTCACCTCATGGTTGGCGGGGAGGCCGGGGAAGTAAACTTTCTGGGAAAGACACCCTCATTCGCTTTTCCAGACGTAAGGCAGCTTCTGGAAGCAGGGGTGAGGGAAGGGAGCAGACCTAAGGGGTGGCGATGTCGACTGGCGCTCGCTTTGGTGACCTTCCATGAGGACCTTCAAGGGAGCAACCGAATCCATGGTGTTTAAGAACCAAGAGCTCGCCAAAACCGGTTTGGCTCAGTGGATAGAGCGCCGGCCTGGAGACTGAAAGGTCCCAGGTTCAATTCCAGTCAAGGGCATGTACATTGGTTGCGGGCACATCCCCAGTAGGGAGCGTGCAGGAGGTGGCTGATGGATGTCTCTCTCTCATCGATGTTTCTAACGCTCTATCCCTCTCCCTTCCTCTCTGTGAAAAATCAATAAAATAAAAATAAAAAAGAACCAAGAGCTGTGGCTCATGGAAACAACTCTATCCAGTAAGGATGGGCCACACCGGAGACCCTGGCATGGTCCCAGCTCTGCAAGGAGAGCGGGAATCTCTGGGTTCTCCAGAGCCCATCTAGAAGGGGCTGGAACCCCCAGAAACTCAAGGCCACTTGTTTCAGGGCCGAGGAGCTGGGTCCCCAGGCATCTTGCCGGTGCACAGTTTAGCACAGACCTGGCCTTGGTCACATCTTGACTTCTAACCCTGGTTCATGGCCAACACCTCCATGTCAGGCTGGCCGGAGTATGTGGTCCTTTCTGGTCGTCCATCTTTGGGCCCCACTCTGTGCTCCCCCACCCAGCCCCTCTCCACCCAAGCCAGAGGACACTCATCACCCTGAAGTCCCCGCCGCCCCGAGACTGACAGGGTCAGCGGCCACCGGGAGGTGGGCTGCGCTCTGCGTTCGCAGGCAGGCTCCTGGGGGAGACCCCCGCGTCTCCGTGAGCTCTGTGCGTGACCCACGCCCCGATTCCTTCCTCCTTCCCGGCTGATGAAATCATAGCCTCGATCTGGACCTGCTTATGCCACAAGATAAATTGTCAAAATGTTTTGATCTAATTGGGTCTTTTTCAAGTCAGCTGAAAACCATCAGGCGGGGAGCCAGACGGAGCTGGTGATTAATGAGGGACATTTGGTTGCTTCTCCACATCCATCATGGAGCGCGTTTGGGTGGGAGCGTGCCAGTCCTCCGCCACGAATGGGTATGCGAGGCAGCCGACTGAGGCCGCGCTTCCGCCCGGCCCACTCCTGGCTTCCACGGGCTGCAGAGGGTGGTCTTTCCCCCACAAAACCCCAGAAACTCCGTTCCTGGAGAGGCTGCCTGAACAGGCCCCAGATTTGGGGATCCCCTCTGGTCCCCAAGCAGTGCCAGCCCCGTTGGGGGCCACGTGGGATGCTGCCCGCTCCAGCAAAGCGGGGGACAGATGGGAAGGGGGACAAGAGTGTTTATGTGAGCCCCTCATTCTGGATTCAGGGGCTCTGAGGCTCAGCCTGGGTGGCCGCCTCCCCTCTTTCTAAATCACCCAGCCCTGGGGTGGGTGGAATGGGGTTTTCCAGGGAAGGTGCCCTGCACAGGCCAACAGCCTCAGGTGCCTCTAGAGTTCAGGTCCAGACAGGGCCTTCCATGTGCTGTGTGACCTTCAGTGAGATCTGTCCCTCTCTGGGCTTCTGCTGCCTCGTGGGTATCAGTGGGGCCAGGCCCTCTGGCTCTCACTAAAGCTGTGCCCTCTGCCTGGATTGAGGGTGTTTGGATGACGCTGATACTGATGTCCACAAATATCTGAGTCCAAATCTCAGGCTGCGCCCTGGACATCAGCATTTCTCAAAAGTCCTCAGGTGATTCTAATGAACAGCCCAACCACAGAGCCTATGGACTAGAACAGAGGTCGGCAAACTGCGGCTTGCGAGCCATATGCAGCTCAGGCTCGAGAGCCGCAGTTTGCCGCTCCGTTGACGAATGCGTTTGCCAACCTCTGGGTAAGGGGCTTACTCAGAAGGAACAACAACATCCTGTAATGATTGGCATCGAGAGTCTGGGTCAGGGGTCAAACGCCAGGTATCTTGGGGGATACAAAGCAGAAATGGTCCCCACCCTGGAGAACCTCACTGATCGGTGAGGGGAGGTGACCGCCACCCTGCAGGTGCCTGGGACCGGGAAGCAAGAAGACTGTTTACTCCGCGAAAAGAAACTCAATATCGTCTCAGTTCCAACCAGACACGGTGTCTCCCCCGAGTCCCCCGGCCAGTAGGCAGGTGTCCGCGGCGTGTGGATGCGCTCGCTTCCTGTGGCGCATCTCCCCAGCGGAACGCTCTTGGTTAAAGTTTCACCCTCGTCCCGAAGTGGTTCCCAAGCCCCGGGGTTTGTTTTTCCCGATGACCCTCGTCTTTGATCAGCGGGACTCGGTGAAGTGGAATTTACGGCCTCGTCTACTCCGGGGCGCTGGGAAGTTGTCTCTCTCCTACAGGGTCATGGGACCTGCATCGTGGGACCCTGCTCTGTCTCCTCCGGGACCTGGCTCCAGGATGGGGAGGGCCTGGGGTGTCCTGGGAGGGAAAGGCCTTGTCCTCAGAAGGTCCGGCTTCCGCCGAGACCGGTTTGGCTCAGTGGATAGAGCGTCGGCCTGGGGACTGAAGGGTCCCGGGTTCGATTCCGGTCGGGAGGCATGTACCTTGCTTGCGGGCACATCTCCAGTGTGGGGTGTGCAGGAGGCGGCTGATTAATGTCTCTCTCTCATTGACATTTCTGACTTTCTATTCCTCTCCCTTCCTCTCTGTGAAAAATCAATAAAATATATTAAAAAAAAGAAGAAGAAGAAGGTCTGGCTTCTTTGTGGCCTTGGGCAGGCTGCGCCTTCTCTGGGGACCTGTTTTGTCATCTGGAAGACGGGAGGGTCACCCCTACCTTCTGTGGTTCTTGTGAGGTTGATGCGCCTCGATGCCATGAAAGCCTTAGTACAAAATATGGCCTTGGGGCTGCTGTTTTGATTATGTGGCCTCATTTGGTTGGAAGTAGAATGGTTAGCCCTGGGCCCCCAAACAAATTTCCCTTCTGATCTCGGAAATTCCTCCTTTGGAGGATTTCTCAGCTTCCGCTCTGATGACATTGGGGTGGGATCGTCTTTGTCCTGGGGGCTGTCCCGGGCACTGAGGAATGTTTAACAGCATGCCTGGCCTCTACCCTCTACATGCCACGAACACCCCCACCCTGGAGTCGTAACAACCAGAAATGCTCCAGACATTGTCCAACGCCCTTTCAGACTTGGCACTAAGTGCTGGGTGTCAGGCAGGGAGCAAGCTAGCAGGCGGCCACCCTCCTGGAATTTACAGCTGGACCTGAGAGACAGATGGTGAGCAAATAGGCAAGCGGAAGGAATCAACAGGTGACACGAGAGCATAAGGAAGGGACTCGGTTTATGGAGCGGTCGGAGATCTGGCTGCGGGAGGTGCCATTTTAAGGTGCAGGAGGAAGAGGAAGGGCCAGCCATGACTCTTGAGGGTGGGAGGGTAGGATGGGGTGACTTGCCACATGAGGAAATGTCTGAGTCAGGATTGGCTAAGTTAGGATGCTGTAACAAACACCTGACACATCTTAAGGATGCAAAATCCCAAAAGCTTATTTACTGCTCATACTACAATGTGGTCAGTGGGGAAGGAGGGGAGTCCTTTTGCGTTACAGAATGTCCTGTAATCATTCTCTGCATCTTACGAGGCCACCGTCCCCTCGCGATGTCCGGGGAGGTTGCTACCCCAGGGTGAGAACAACGACGTTCATGCTGATCTCTGAAATTCCTTCAGAACAGGATTTCCTTCAGCTGGGAGGACCCTCGGGCATCACTTCCGTCCACAATCCACTGGATACTATTAAGACAGTACCAGACAGCAGAGGCCTGGGAAGTGTAGCCCTCTCCTGTGCTCTGGGGAGAAGAGCCAGACAGAGGTGAACATTTGAAGTCTCTGCTCATCCTAAATCATCGAGGGCTTGTGGCCCCTCCCCCCAGCACGGGCCACCCTTGCAAGTCCCAAAGGGCCACCTCACCGTGTCTGGGGCACACCTAGATCAGCCTCCCTAGCAGGAGCCAAACATCGAGGCCACTGGCTCTGCTCCCAGCCAGCCTGCCATCCCAGAGATGCTTAGACTGGGTGCTCCCACCCCTCCTCCTTAGCAGCTCTGGGAACCCAGCGCTCTGCGCTTGCATTGACTGTCCACAGGACACAGCCCTTCCGTGTCCAGGAGGAGGGGACAACCAGGGAGCACCCATGCTGTGCCTGAACTTCCACCATTTCTCCTGGGAGGACTGAAAGAGGGAGCAGGCGGAGGAGCCGCTTGCCAGCACAGAGCCAGCCCTCAGTCAACCTGGCTGAAACGAAATGGAAACAAAAATGGGTGTTTGACCCCGCAATAACCTTGTAAAACTATTAATGGAGGAGGAGGAGGAGGAGGAGGAGGAGGAGGAGGAGGAGGAGGATGGCGGCAGTGTTAGAGAGTTTTACATTCAGTATTTCATCTTATCGTCACAATAACCCTGTAGGTAGATTTTATTTCCCCCTTTTCAGCCCTCCGACTATCATCTCTCCGTAGAATCCAGAGCACTTCTGTTGGGTCTTTTAACAAGAAACTTGTTTGGACAACATTTTAACCCAGTGGCGTCTCCTCGGTAAATAACACGTCAGACCCATGAGAGGTACTAGGTGGGTAGGCTAGTCGGGAGCTCAGGACATCTTTCTGATTCACCCAACAGCTTCCCAGCATCCCTTCCTGGTCTTGAAGAAAAAGTAGGCCAAAACCAGTTTGGCTCATTGGATAGAGCATCAGCCTGGGGACTGAAAGGTCCCAGGTTCGATTCCGGTCAAGGGTATGTACCTTGGTTGCGGGCACATCCCCAGAAGGGGGCATGCAGGAGGCGGCTGATCGATGTCTCTCTCTCTCATTGATGTTTCTGACTTTCTATCCCTCTCCCTTCCTCTCTGTGAAAAATCAATAAAATATTTTTTTAAAAAAATAAAAGATAGGACAGGCTGGTTGAAGACAAGAGCCATGCCATTCAGTCCTTGAGTTCCTGCATCAGCAGGGAGTCCAGGATTCCAATTCCAGCTTATTGAAGCCTTCAGTTCTCTTAAAGTGGGCTCTCTAGGTCTCGGTGTGCTCATCTGTGAAGTGGGAAGAAGGTCTACCGCCAAGGCTGTCGGAAGAAGCAAGGCGGGAGCATGAAGAGGAAGTACAGGTAGTGAAATAAAATGAACCAAGAGCGAGCCCAGAGGAAGACAGACTTGTCCTGACAGAGCCCTGCACCAGTGTGCCTGAGCCCTGTTCCAACTGGAGAGAGGCGCTCTCTTGATTTACGTGTCTGGTAATCAGAGATGCCAATTACATGACTTTTACTGCCATTGATTGATTCCGTGTTGCTGGGAACCAGGCAGGTCGAAAAGATAAACACGACGGAGTTTCCACGTGGCTTCGGCATGCATCTTCCTTTCGGTTCTTCCTGCTGCTCTCCCACTGAACGCTCACCCCACCCACCGCCCTGGGATCTGGCAATCCCCCATCCTTACCCCAGGTTGCAGGCCGGGGACCGCCGGCCCACATATTTCCAACGTTCCCTGCCTGCCGCGCCTTGGGGCTGAACTCCTCTCCCTTTCACAGCTCTACTTGGGCTATTTTGGAAAGATTTTGCCACAACAGCCTCTGAGTGCTAATGAGTGTGACTTCCGAAGAGAATTTTCCATTAGTAGGTAAGAAAAAACCCTGAATCATCTGGAAACTGAGTAAGACATCTTGGGCCCTGGATGAGTCGGTTCTTCAGAGAAACAGAACCAACAGGATGTGTGTAGAGGTATAGGTAGCAGATTTCTTCCAGGAATTGACATGACTATGGACACTGAGAAGTCCACCATCTGGGATCCATAAGCTGGAGGCCCAGGGAAGCTGGTGGGTAGATCCAGTCCAAACTCAAAGGCCTGGGAACCGGGGGGAGCCAATGGTCTAAGTCCCAATTCAGGTCTAAAGGCCTGAGACTCAGGAGCAGGAGAAGGGCAGGAGAAGATGGGTCCCAGCTCAAGCAAGGCACCAAATTCACTCTTCCTCTGCCTTTTTATTCTCATTAGCTCTTCACCTAGTGAGATGATGCCCGCCCAACATGCGTGAGGGCCATCTTCTTTATTTAGTCTACCCGTTCAAAGACTATTCTCTTCTGGAAACATCTTCCTGGACACGTCTCAAAGGGAAGTTCTACCAGCTCTCTGGGCATCTGCTAGCCCAGTCAAGTTGACACATAAAATCTACTGTGACAGTCCCTGATCACCTAACAAGGCCCCCTGTGCTGAACTACAGTTCCACACAATGCTCAAGTTCAAAACTACAGCCACTTTTTGATGACGCGCTTCATGTAACAAACCTTTCTTGAGCATCTACTACAGGTTGGGCACTGGGCTGAGTAATGCAGAGAATGTAGGGGAAAAGGACAGGGCCCCTGCTCTCCTGGGGCTTATAAACTCAGAAGGCAGCACATAAAATATGGCCAGAAAGAGGAGGGATGCAGATCTGTGGGAAGGTCCTCGGAGGAAAGAGGCAACTAGGCTGGGCCTTGAAGGATGATAATGGATGGTGACCCCGTGCCTGGGTTCAAACCCCATTTCTGCCATTCACCAGCCACGTGACCAAGGCAAGTTACTGAGCTTCTCTACCTCCCTTTCCTTATATGTAAAACTAGAGGCTTCATACAAGGATTCATGCCCCGGTGGGGTCCCTCGGCCTGGCCTGTGCCCTCTGGCAATCCGGGACCCCTCGGGGAATGTTGAAGGCCCGGTGCCAATCCTTGCAGGCCAGGCCGAGGGACCCCACTGGTCTGAATCCATGCACTGGGCCTCTGGTATGCACATAAGATCTTTGGTTAACCTCTACCTGCCCTTCCCTTTCCCCCGTTCCCTCTGAGATTCATCAGTCTGTTCCATCTTCCCATGCCTGTGCATTGTGTGTCTGCCCCCTGGTGGTCAGTGTGGATCACAGCTACCGGTGGAATGGTTGAACGGCCAAACAGTTGCTTAGGCTTTTATATATATAGACGAGAGGCCCACTGCACAAATTCATGCACGGGTGGGGTCCCTCGGGATGGCCTGTGGCAATCGAGCCATAGCTGGTGCCCCCAGCCTCACAGCCCTGCCTGGCATTCCACCTTTGCCTGGTGCCACCCCCTCACCTGATCTACCTCCCACCTGCAGGGTGATTGATCCAGGCTAGAGTCCCCCACCCAGCTCCTTCAGCACCTGGGAGCCTGGCGGTAGCCCTATCCCCCCCCCTGCCACTGTTGGCTGCCAGCTGCAGGGTGATTGGGGGTGCCGATCGGGCCTCTGCTCGCCTCCACGTTGGCCTGGCGCTGCCCGCTCACCTGCTCACCTGCTCCCCCATCCCGCCACGGTCTCACTTTCAGCAGCACCTCCACTGCCACCCACTGCCAGGGCCACGACACCACTGCCCACCATGTTCCACGCTGCCCCCCGGTGGTCAGCGCACATCATAGCGAGCGGTCAAATGACCACCCGAGGGGACAATTTGCATATTAGGCTTTTATTATACAGGAGGAGCACAGAATAGCCCCAATTCCACTGGGTGTTGTGATGAGTCACTGAGTCAAACCACACCAGGTACAGGCCCTGCCTCCTCGTCAGTCCTCAGTAAAAGGCAGCTGTGACGTTACGGTTGTCTGTTCATTGGGGCTGAGAACAGGCCTTATTTTGCTCCCAGGACAAAGACGAGGAGGAAATTCCAGGGAAGCGCTCAGCACAGGGCCCGATGCACACCAAGCACTAGAGAACGTCACTGCTCACTCTATGGTGATGGTATGCACAGGAGTGGGGGGAGACGGGGCAATGAAGGACAGACAGCACCTCCCCTTCCTTTCTTTCCGGCTCCCAGGCCCTCCGTTCAGCCCCACGCTCTCAGCTGCCAAGTGTCATCTCCGGCTCCCCGGCCCCGAGTCCCCCCGGAAGCTGGAGCAGAGGGATGGCTGGCTCCTGCGGGCCGCTCCCCTCTGTTCTCAGCCCAATGTGCCGCTTTTCCGCCCGGCTTCACACATTGTAAAACGCCGCCGCGTGCGGATGGCTCGGTGTCCACACGTGGGGCTCCCTCTGACCCGCCGTCCGCCCGCTGATGGCTCCGAAGCCCATTATTGTAATGGATTTGCTGTTGGGGAGAAGCCGGGGTCATCAGCCCCATAAATCCCCGGCCCCTGGGATCAAGTTCTCCACGCGGTCTGCACTCTGGCAGTTTGTTCAGTGGCTCCTAACGAGGGTCCCGAGGTGCAAGGCGGGGCACCCCTGCACCGGGAGAAGAAACCAGACTTTTCTGGACGAGTCATTTGAGTCCCTTTTTTTCTGAACACTTTGCAATAACGTCTTCCCTTCAGGTTGTGTGTGTGTGTGTGTGTGTGTGTGTGTGTGTGTGTGTCTTTAAGGAAGTGCCGCTAATGAAATGCACTGAAAAGTAAAAACATGTCATGCAAATTAGACGCCTTTGGGGGCTTTGAAAAACCTGCTGGAAGGGCTCATTAAGACGCTATTAAAAATAATTAATCGTCCTCTGCACTTCCCAAATTCTTTTCAGTTCCAGCGTGCGCACGGGGGCCGTTCTGACTCGGCTTTTTTCGAACACGCGAGCTTTTTACTGGCAGGTCCCGCGTTTACCTGGAAATGTTTTGTGTTTTTTTTTCTTTCCACGTCTCGTGGCTTCGAGAAGGTAATCCCATTTGCGTCCTTCCTTTCTCGGGCTTTCTTTCTCTGCACGAGCCGGTTCACGCAGCGGGCCGCCCGGCCAGCGCGCTCCCGGTGATTCTAAAGTCTCACTGGGAGAAAATTGTTGTGAGTTACAGGAAATTAAAAAATTCCTGCAATACCAACCCACTTCTCAAAGTCAATCTGTGGTATCCCAGCATCCCCCCGACTCTGAAGTCAGGCCAGGCTTGAGTTTTGAAGAGTAATTTCCAGCCTCCTGAAGGGTCACATCGTGGATTGAAGCCACATTGGCTTCTGTGTTTTGTAAATTTCGAACTCATTACTGAACCCCGGGCTCTCCCGCCCCCGAGCCTGGCTCTCACCTCCCCCTCATCAATCTGAGCCTCAAAAAATCTAATGAAAAATGCCAAAACACATTTGGCATGTGGAAACGTGATAAAACACAAATTGTGGCGAACCTGGGGAGGAACTGG
>PVJN01015059.1:0-45228 GCA_004026805.1 Lasiurus borealis | reverse complement strand
TGGAGGAGTTAATGCCTACTTCATAGGCATGAAAAGGAAATTATATAACACATGCAAAGTACTTAGCATGAAATGAGCATTTAATAATTAGCAGGATGTTTTATTTTTAGCTGTGAACTCTACACAAAGTGTTTTCTTAGATAAAATAAACCATGTCTCCGAGAACAGAGAGGAACTAGTTTTCTTGAAATTAAAACCTGTGTCTGATTCATGTATATCTGAAAGGCTCGAGCACAGTCTTACATACAGAGTTGGAGGTGAGGCTGAACTGTATTATGCAGAAGGGCAGGGAGAGGAAAAATTCGTTGAATGGTATTAAGGAGAAACACAAAAGTGAGCATGTAGATAGTGCTAATAAATTATTCTATGGATGGTTTATTATTTCTGTAAAATGTAGTGTTTGTGGTTTGGCATCTACAATGAAAAAAGTGTTTATGCTCATATTTAAATTCACATTGTATTGCTAATTGTCACAAACAGTCCAGAATTGCCAAAGGACAGAATAGTGCTCAAATGAAATCTTTGTAAGGGACGGGATATAATAAAAATTCATGGAGTTACTTATATACAAACCTCAAATTATCTGAGAATAAACCTACAGAGAAATCCATTGATCATTTCCTATTTGGAACATTAGGAAAATGTCTGAAAACTATAAGCCCCTAGGAGAGTTTCTTATAGGCAGTTAGTTGGGCAGAGTTAAAAGTATATATAAATATTTATTTTTTCTAATGTTTTCATGATTCATATTAATAACAGAATTCAGTTATAAGAGGTAGAGAAAGAAACAAATTATACTAACGATCTGTTGGAAATTCAGTCACAACTTGAAACTAAAAATAAAGTATAATATAATGTATCAAAAATGGATTTTGGCATCAGCATTCATTTACTGCCTAAAGAATGGGGTGAAATGCATGGGATAAATCCAAACAGAACAGCGATTTTCAACCTTTTCCCATTTCAGGCTACAACATAAACTAATTGCTAAAATTCTGAGGCACAACAAAAAAATCTACTTTTTGCCACTTTTGAAAAAAAAAGTGTAATTTTGATCCCTTCAGACTGAATGGCTATTGTTGTGTTGGCTGCTGTCATTTTTTTTTTAAGTCTAAGCACAGTGGTTCTCAACCTTCCTCATGCCTCGACCCTTTAATACAGTTCCTCATGTTGTGGTGACCCCCAACCATAAAATTATTTTCATTGCTACTTCATAACTGTGATTTTGTTACTGTTATAAATCATAATGTAAATATCTCTGTTTTCCGATGGTCTTGGGCTCTACAGCATCGGTTCTCAACCTGTGGATCGAGACAGGTTGAGAACCGCTAGCAGAGTCGCCTAAGACCATCAGAAAACAGATATTTACATTCTGATTCATAACAGTAGCAAAATTACAGTTATGAAGTAGCAATGAAAATAATTTTATGCTGAAACCGGCTTGGCTCAGTGGATAGAGCGTCAGCCTGCAGACTGAAAGGTCCCAGGTTCGATTATGGTCAGGGGCACATACCTTGGTTGTGGGCAGATCCCCAGTAGGGAGCATGCAGGAGGCAGCTGATCAATGTTTCTCTCTCATCGATGTTTCTAACTATCTCCCATCCTCTCTGTAAAAAAATCAATAAAATATATTAATAATAATAATTTTATGGTTGGGAGTCACCACAACATGAGGAACTGTATTAAAGGGTCGTGGCATTAGAAAGGTTGAGAACCACTGGTCTAAGGGAAAAGAGATCAGTGCCCCTGACTAAACAGTCAGGTACTGCAAGTGTTAAAAATTCTTGTGGCACCAGTGTGCCATGTTGCACTGGTTGAAAATGGCTGAAACAGAAGTACACATCACCAAATATACTTAAATGACAATGATTTAAACCAGTGGTTCTCAATCTTCCTAATGCTGTGACCCTTTAGTAAAGTTTCTCATGTGGTGGTGACCCCCAACCATAAAATTATTTTCGTTGCTACTTCATAACTGTAATTTTGCTATTATTATGAACTGTAATGTAAATATCTGATATGTAGGATGTATTTTCATTGTTACAAATTGAACATAATTAAAGCATAGTGATTAATCACAAAAACAATATGTAATTGTATATTGTGAAATATTTATTTCTGATTACAAATAAGTGAAATTTTGTCTTGAATTGTGGTATAGCATGGGTAACCGTCTTAATATGACAACAGTAAACTACATTGCTACATTTTGCTACACCGAGGAGCGGTGTGTTGGTTCCTAAGACCATGGGAAATAGGTGTTTTCCAATAGTCTTAGGTGACCCCTGTGAAAGGGTCGTTCGACCCCGAAAGAGGTCGCGACCCACAGGTTGAGAACTGCTGATTTAAACAGAAATTTCAACCCTCAGGTCTCTACAATGAGGCATACCGGGGACTTCCTACCCTAACCTCTTTCCTCGGTTGGGGAAATGAGTAACCTGTGTCTCCCGGTGCTGGGGATGGGTTACTCAAACACAGGCCCAAACATTCCAGAGATCTAGTCACTTCTCAGTGTGCAGCCTCGTTGTTAATTTAGGTGAATCCTGGAGGAAGAGGGCTGAGGGTGGACCTCCTGTCTCCTATGGCAGTGAGTGGTGCAAGGTGGCGGTTGGGGCAGGGATCCAGGACCAGCAGTTCTGGAAAAGGTGGTGATGGAAGGACGATTTTGCACTGGCTTATGGAAGGGCGTGTTGTCAGACCTGGACTACAGGGCTGGTAAAGCAGACCGGTTCTTTCCCTAGGCCTGATGGGAAGCCACACCAGGGTTGCTGAGAACTTGTGCCAAGAATGTACTGAAAACACCTGCCCTGCCCTCTGGGAACGGATGACCTAGGAAGGGCATCTTGAGGAGAGCTGCAGTCCCCTGGTGATTCCGGGGTTTGGAGGGTCCTGGGAGCAGACAGCATGCAGAACTCGGGAACTGAAATGAACACTGGCGGATACCATATACCGAGGCAACCTAGAAAACTGCATTTCAGAATGCCTGCTGCAAAGCAACCAGCAGGACTCAGCAGAACTGTCAAAGTCACAGAGGCTGAGTACAGGTGGCCCCGATAAGCAGAAAACCCCAAGGCAGGAATTGGATCGTGGACGGATGCTCTATCTCCAGCTATCCTTCCCTTGGAAGTTGTTAGTTTTTGGCTGGTTCGTTCGTCCATCCATTCATTCATCACTCAATATTAAGCACTTATTAATTGACTATAAAAGTCCAGGCACTGCCCTAACTGGTTTGGCTCAGTGGATAGAGCGTCGGCCTGCGGACTGAAGGTCTCTGGTTCGATTCCAGTCAAGGGCATGTACCTTCCTTGTGGGCACATCCCCAGTAGGAGGTGTGCAGGAGGTTAGCTGATTGATGCTTCTCTCCCATCCATGTTTCTGACTCTCTATCCCTCTCCCTTCCTTTCTGTAAAAAATCAATAAAATATATTTAAAATTTTTTTTAAAAAAAAGTCCAGACACTGGAAGGAAATCATAATGAAAACAACACAAGTCAAAGAACAAAGATAGGCACAGCTCTGTCCTAAAAGAGCTTACAGTCTCCTGTTGGTGGGCGGACGTGGGGAAATATATTTTTTTAAATGGAAGAAAGGGATATTGTCTGTCAGATGATGATTAGGACTTTGGGGAAAATAAAGGAACAGAGGGCAGCAGAGGGAGAGAACTGTTCTTTTACATAGAAGCCAGGGAGGCTGTTCCAGGAGGCATGTGTGCAGAAATGGAGGAAAGGGAGAGAGAAGTGTGCCACTCTGGAGAGAGAGGAAGCTGGGGGAAAGGCCCTGGGGTAGGTGCATTCTGGGAGGAATCAGCATCTGCGGCCATTGTGGCTAAGGGTGAGGCCAGGGAGAAGACAGACAGGGGTTGATGGATCAGGCACTGCCTTGGGGACTATTTAAGCTTTTTGTTTCTGTTTGTTTTGCTGAGTGATTTGAGAGGCTGTTGGAGGGTTTCAAGCGCATAATAGTTACAACTTGAGTTTTAAAATGATCACTTGGGCGGCTGAGCTGAGTCTGTGGGGGTAAGGGTGGACGCAGACGCAGGTAGACCTTTGGAGACCCTGTGACAAGAATCTACAGACATCAGGCAGATGGTGCTCTGTGTCACATCCCTGGGACCTACACGGGGGTTCAGCTACAATGGCGATGGGAAGGTCCCCCAGCGTCCTCCAGCCCACCCCGGGGTCAGGTTCTCTGGCTGAGGATTTTCCTCCATACACTTGGCAACTTAACAGTACCAACCACCGAAACCGGTGTGACTCAGTGGATAGAGCGTCGGCCTGCGGACTGAAAGGTCCCAGGTTTGATTCCAGTCAAGGACATGTACCTTGGTTGCAGGCACATCCCAGTGGGTGGCGAGCAGGAGGCAGCTGATCGATCTCTCTCTCTCATCGATGTTTCTAACTCTCTCTCCCTTCCTATCTGTAAAAATAAAAAATATTTTTTTAAAAAGTACCAACTACCAGGAAAAAGTCTGACACCCAGGCCCAACCCTCCACCAAGCAGGATGCCCTCACCTTCCCAGCCCTCAGCGGCTTCCCTGGCCCACAGGGGAGGCTCGGTCACCAGGCCGCAGGGGGAGTGGACCCAAGCTGCACACAGCATCATCACCCCAAGTCTCAACACACTTTATCGCTTTTTCTCCTTTATGGCCCCTCAGCCTCCCAGATCACCCGCTCCCAGTCCCACCTGCCAGTGCAGGTTTCTATCACGTCTTTCATGAGCCAAACTGATGCAAAGCGAAGCAGCAGTTACCTCCGGGCGCCTCTCGCTGCGGGACGCACACGAAGCATGGGCAGGGGCAGTGCTCACACACAGGGATGGATGCCGGGCGTCGTGGGCAGTTTGCGGGGAGCCGGGAGGGCCGTGCACAGCCCACCAGGCGCCCGCTTTCCTGGGGAAGAGCTGCAAAGCACACCCCAGCGCCAGCGGCGCTTTCCGTCTTTCGCGTCTTTTAGCGTAAAAGGGAGCCTCCTCCCCAGCCTGATTCTGAGAACCAGGACAGTGAACGGTGGGTGCTAAGGACGTAGACCTCATGGGCTTAGATTTAAGCATTTCCGGTCGGTATGTCATGGGTGAAAATGAACACCTTGCTCATGTTAACATGCTTTTACTGAGATTTGCTTATCATCAAACGGACAGGATAATTTTTTGTTATTAATTCACTTTTTTTTTTTTTTTACAAATTTTAGCAAATAGGCCATATGTTGGGGGAAAAAAAGCTGCAGTCATTTCGCAGACATAAATATTGAATATCTACCACTATAGTCTACATGTGTGAGACCAAGAGTCACCGCTGGTAAGCAATTTTCCGCGAATGATTAGCACGTGATCACACCAAATAGCCTGCAGTGATTGGTTCTTCTTTTTTTCTTTAATATATTTTATTGATTTTTTTACAGAGAGGAAGGGAGAGGGATAGAGAGTTAGAAACATCCATCAGCTGCCGCCTGCACACCTCCCACTGGACAACCAAGGTCCATGCCCTTGACCGGAATGGAGCCTGGGACCCTTCAGTCCACAGGCCGACGCTCTATCCACGGAGCCACACCGGTTAGGGCAGTGACTGGTTCTTTTATTGCTGGGCGTGACTTTCTTCGGTTTTTAAGGCACGTGGCCTCGTTCCCAGCACGTGGTCCACGGGCCCAGTTTTAAGGCAGGTGTTCCTAGCAGGTGAGCTAAGCCAGGCCCCAGCCCGTGTGCATTTTTTTTTTATTTGTGGTGACTGGCCGATGCATGCATTTTAGACCTATTGAGTATAAATTTAACTGTAATACATATAGGAAACTTTAAATGGCTATAAAAGTCCAGGCACTGGGAGGAAATCATAATGAAAACAACACAAGTCAAAGAACAAAGATAATTTGTAAAGTTCTTTTTTTTTAATTTATTGATTTTTTACAGAGAGGAAAGGAGAGGGATAGAGAGTTAGAAACATCGATGAGAGAGAGACATTGATAAGCTGCCTCCTGCACACCCCCCACTGGAGATGTGCCCACAACCAAGGTACATGCCCTTGACCGGAATCGAACCTGGGACCTTTCAGTCTGCAGGCCGTCGCTCTATCCACTGAGCCAAACCGATTTTGGCAGGTTCTTAACATACATATTCAGAAAACCTACTTTATTATGTAACGGACTTTTGTCTTTAACAGACACCCCCTCACCTAAATGAATCCATTATAAGGAGGTTTTATTGTACTCATGTAGGCTTAAAAGTGTAGTACCCTAAAGCAGCGGTTCTCAACCTGTGGGTGGCAACCCCTTTGGGGGTCGAATGACCCTTTCACAGGGGTCGCCTAAGACCATCGGAAAATGCAGATATTTACATCACGGTGCGTAACAGTAGCAAAATTTCATGGTTGGGGGTCACCACCACATGAGGAACTGTATGCAAGGGTCGCGGCCTTAGGAAGGTTGAGAACCACTGCCCTAAAGAGAACTTTTGTAAAGTTGGGGATGCCTGTACTTGCTCTCCACTTCTTGTCCCCACATCTACATGTGGGGGTTTCCAAGTGAACATGTCAGGTAAAGGTGACAGTAGCTTAATTAAGGGCAGGAGCTCACAGGAGATGTTGAATAATATGCATGTGCTGTAGAAATATAATAAAAGTGAAAAGAAGTATTTGTAGTGTTAGCCTCTTGATATATATTATCCTGACAGTTGATGCTGCTTGGATAAATTGGGACTACTTGTAAAATTTTGATGATAAAAGAATAATACTAAACATACTACATTGCAATTTAATATTCATTTAATATGTTATGATTATATTATTTTTCA
This sequence comes from Lasiurus borealis, assembly GCA_004026805.1. Classification (NCBI taxonomy): domain Eukaryota; kingdom Metazoa; phylum Chordata; class Mammalia; order Chiroptera; family Vespertilionidae; genus Lasiurus; species Lasiurus borealis. The sequence goes on along the minus strand of PVJN01015059.1, from coordinate 38,452 downwards.
GTAAACTCAGTGAATGTACTTACAAATTCTAACACAGGTTCATTCTACATGGCATTTTCTACTACACATAGCATAAATTTTAAACTGATTCTCCACTGTTTAAGATTTAGTTTATTTCCAATTCCTCAATACTATAACAACACTTCAATGAACACCCTTGCACAAACATCTTTGAGCATTTGTCTAATTATTTCTTTAGGATAAATTTCTTACAATGAGACTTCTCTGTCAAAGCATGTTTACAGTTTGAAGTACTTTCCATGTTGCCAAATTCTGCCACAAGCTTTTAAAATTTACATTCCTATGGGAATGTTTCTCTTTCATCATGAGCAATACTCAGAGTGCTTTTTGAGAGACAGGGTGGTGGGGGAGGGAGAGAGGGAAGGAGAGGTATTCTTGAACATGCAACTATCTCTTTATGTTTCTATTAGTCTCATTTGATTTTAATTTGATGCTTAATTTTTAGAATTAGTGGATTTATTAGCATTTAATTAATTGAAAGATTTCATGCGGATTTATGAACACTCTACTATGTAAACTCTTTTTAAAAACTCTTGTTTCTCTTATAAATAAAACATTACCCACCAGAAACTCTGCACCATTTTCTCATTGGAATCCATATTCTGGTTTCTTGTAGTAGTCTTTTATTAAAGAAATAATGCATTTCTCATAGGCATTTGGTAGACCAAAGTGGCTTCCATACTTTAGAATGACAATGAAAATTTTCCAAATTGTATCACACAAACCTTGGTCACAAAAATGTTAAGCTTACTTTCATTTTCAAAATCTTTGTCCATCCATTTGAGGAAAAAAACACAAAAAACAACAACTGGTATTTCATGTTGCTTAATTCACATTTCCATAATGAATGAATTAAATTACATATGTCTGTATATATACATATATAATGAGTGTGTATCACTTACACACACTTTGTTTTACTATTTTATCCTTTGCTTTATTTTTTCCAGTTTTGCTGAGAGATAATTGACATACAAAATTGTGTAGGTTTAAGATGTACATATATATTGTTTAGTGATTCCCCCAATAAGGTTAATTAACACATCTATCTTTCAAATAATTATAATTTTATATGTGTGTGGTGAGAACATTTAAGATCTATTCTCTTAACAAGGTTTTGGCCCTAGTTTGATGCTAAACTGCTACATATTTTCTACATTTTTCTGTATTTCACAAGCTTTCTAAGAAAGTGCTACGCACACATAAGATATTTAATAAACCATCTGGGTTAGAAAAACAACTGTGTGTGTGTGTGTGTGTGTGTGTGTGTGTGTGTGTGTGTCAGTGTATCTGTGTGTGTGTATTCCTATCTAATAAAGAGGGAATATGCTAATTGGCCATCACTCCATCACAAAGTTGGCTGTACCCACAGCTGAGACCAAGTTCCCATAAGGAGCCTTAAGCAATCAGCAGGGACTTGAAGCTATGCCTCCCCTGCCCCCATAGGGCTTGACAGGAGACCTCAGGCCGTGTCCCCTGCCCTGGCATCAGGCTGGGGGACCTCAGGCCACAGCCTCCCACCCCAGTGTCAGGCCAGGGGACCTGAGGCTGTGCCCCCCTGCCAGTGGGGCTTGCTGGGGGATCTGAGGCTGTGCACCCTCCCCCCCAATGCTGGGACAGGAGACCTGAGGCTGCACCCCTCCACACACCTGGCAGGGCTTAATGGGGGACCTCAAGGCATGTCCTCAACCCCATCTGGGAGACCTCAGGCCATGCCCCCCATCCTGGCACTAGGCCAGGGGACCTGAGGTTATACCCCCTCCCTGGTGGGGCTTGACAAAGGTGGGGACTGGCCAGGTCTGGATCTAGCCCAATGGAGGGGGGTGGCCGGGTATGGGTCTCATGCGATTTTGAGGCACATATGGGTAGGCAGGGACTTGACTCTGGGTCTCCCTTTTAATGTGCATGAATTTTGTGCACTGGGCCACTAGTGCACACACACATACACACACACACTAGAGGTCTGGTGCACAAAATTTGTGCACTGTTTGGGTGGGGTCCTCTGCCCAGCCTGCCCCCTTTCACAGTCCGGGAGCCCTACTGACGTCCTATTGATGGCTTAGGCCCACTCCCTGTGTGGAGTGAGCCTAAGCTGCAGTCTACCCTTCCTCTGCAGGAGGTGACCAGGCTGATCAGTTGAAAGCACCACTCCCATCAACCTGCTGCCACTGCTGGCTGCTGCAGCCACCAAGATGTTTTCACTAACATGAAAAAATGACAAATTTCTTTAGGATATTTTCAAGATGTCTCTTTCATAAGATATGACATTTCTTTCTTCTGTTTTATCCTCACCTGAGGATATTTTTCCATTTATTTTTAGAGAATGTGAAAGAGAGAGGGAAAGATAGAGAGAAACATCAATATGAAAGGGACATTTTGATTGGTTGCCCCCTGCATGAGCCCTGACCTGGGCCTCGGCCAGGAAGGAGCCTGCAACCTAGGTACATGCCCTTGATCAGAATTGAACCCAGACTCTGAGGTCTGCAGGCCAAGGTTCTATCCACTTACCCAAACTGGCTAGGTCAGTATATGACATTTCTTAGCCCCTCCAGCAGCGAACCTTCATTTTTTTCTCCAGGAATGAGGTGGAAAAACCCTAGGTCACCTTCTTGGATTCTTATTATCTGAGTTACCAAGAACACTGTGAGTGGTATGCCAGAAACTTAGCCATTGAGCGGTCAGAAAAGGTGTTTCCTCTGCAGCTCATGCACAAAGGCGGGACTGCTGGCACACTGCAGTGTCCACTCCGGGCCTGCTCCAGCAGGCACACCATGGTGGTGAGGGCAGGTCCCACTGAGCCTGTGTCCACTCCAGGCCTGTGCCATCCGTAGCTTGCCTCACCGTGCATGCAGATCCCTCCCACCCATCTGCACACACAGCCTCCTCCTGAGTCTGTCATGACTCTTATGGCATCCTGGCTAATTTGCATATTACATATATATGTATACAGTGGTACCTCGAGATACGAGTTTAATTCGTCCCGTAACCTTGAGGCGTGGGAAACTATGAGATGCTTGAGTCATGGTAAACTGGTGGGTCATGTGCAGCCAGCCGATCCTCGCGATTACTCATATCTCAAATTTTGCTCGTATTTCAAAGCAAAAATCACTCGCTCAACAGCTCGCATCTCAAAAATCTCGTATGTTAGGGCACTCGTATCTCGAGGTACCACTGTGTGTGTGTGTGTGTAACATATATAACATATATATACATATGTACATTTGTATATTAACATATTTAATAATTATATATATATATCATTGTACTTATATATAAATCATACAAGCATACCTTGGAGACATGGTGGGTTTAGTTCCTGAACACCATAATAAAACAAATATCTCGCCGAGACCGGTTTGGCTCAGTGGATAGAGCGTCGGCCTGCGGACTGAAAGGTCCCAGGTTCTATTTCAGTGGGGGGCATGTACCTTGCTTGCGGACACATCTCCACTGTGGGGCGTGCAGAAGGCGGCTGATTGGTGTCTCTCTCTCATCGATGTTTCTGACTTTCTGTCTCTCTCCCTTCCTCTCTGTAAAAAATCAATAAAATGTATTTAAAATATATATATATATATATATATATATATATATATATATATATATATATATATCAACAGAGTGAGTCACAATCGTTTTACTGGCGGAAGGGCTTGCCTTCAATTGGTAAAATCCACATCTGTAAAGTGAGGTGTGCCTGTCCATAACTGATGAAATGAAGATCCTACTGGCCTGTGAAGCGCTTTGGAGATAGTGGGATCTGCACAGATGTAATGCATTATCACCAATATTATTATGAACCCGAGTTCAATAATAAATAAGCTATTATTTCTAAGTCATTCTCATTAACCACATGGCAACGAAGTAGGTTGGCCCGCCAAGCGGGAAGGTTGTATATCTTTGGAATTTGGGGCACATGAGCTCTGCTTTGCTAGGATATCAGAGAAGTGGCATTGGCCTCAGCCTCTGAGACCCGCCCAGAAACCTGGCCTCTGGGCTCTGCTGAGCCAACTTCAGAGAAGCATGGCTCGCTCTATGGCTGGATCTGGCTGTGCATGTCTTCTTTAGCTGTGAATGTTCATTATTCCTATTTGTACCTGAGCCCATATTTATGGATAATCTATTGAGGGAGGAAATATGGCTCAGGTGAGTGGGAGTGACAGGGCTGTATTTAATGGCTCCAGCAAATAACCTCCTAACAGCCGAAAGAGTGTCATATCTCACAGTTACGATGTCTTCAAAAGGTGATATTTCTGGCTGTGTCATCATAGCTGTGAAAAGCATTTTCTCAGCATCGAAGAAAAATGGGAAGACTGTGGGGTGATGGAGGTGCCCTCCCGACAGGTTGATATTAATCACACCCACCGGCTTCAACTTTGGTCTACTTTTAATGAGAGGCATTTAGGGTGGGGGGATGAGTGCGTGGGAAAGATACACATTTCCCAGCATCCAACGGGGGTGGCTCGGGGCTATGAGACTGCAGTAGGGTCATGCCTTAGGAAAATAGGTTGAGAACTGGTTTTCTATGATTGTCTCCAATGCCCTTCCACACAGCACTGCTCCTCCATCTCCTTTGGCCCTGAGATCTGCCTCTGCCCAGCTCCTGCAAAGCCCCAAATTCCAGGTCTATCACACATCCCACCTGCAAGCCTGTCAAACCTCCTGATGTTTCCAATTCATGTGGACCTGTGAACTGAGTTCTTCCCACTACACTTGAAATGATGCTGGATATGAAAGGGTACCTGAATTAGAACACAGAACCTTGTCCTCTGGCCTCCGGTAATACTTCCTCTAGATCAGTGGTTCTCAACCTGTGGGTCTCGACCCCTTTGGGGGTCGAACGACCTTTTCACAGGGATCGCCTAAGACCATCAGAAAACACCTATTTCCCATGGTCTTAGGAACCAACAGACCGCTCCTCGGTATAGCAAAATGTAGCAATGTAGTTTACTGTTGTTATATGTTGTCCGTGCTACACTACGATTCAAGACAAAATTTCATTTATTTGGAATTAGAAATAAATATTTCACTATATATATATTACGTATTGTTTTTGTGATTAATCACTATGCTTCAATTATGTTCAATTTGTAACAATGAAAATACATCCTGCATATCAGATATGTACATTACAGTTCATAACAGTAGCAAAATGACAGTGATGAAGTAGCAACGGAAATAATTTTATGGTTGGGAGTCACCACCACATGAGGAGCTGTCTTAAAGGGTCGTGGCACTAGAAAGGTTGAGAACCATTGCTCTAGATATAACTCACACAGAAGCACATACTTTGCTGGCACTGTAAGTTTGCACGGATATACTCTCTGCAGACTGTAACTGAATATATTTTCTCTGTATCTGTAGAAAGGGTCGCTCTGGGAGTAATCTGAGGATTAGCACCACCAGTCTGCCCTCCCCCCTCCCCCACTGCTGTTCCTGAAAGCGTATCCCTTCCCCTCCACTGCTGCCCTCCAGACCTAACTCATTCATTCATCCACGAACCCATGCAGGTGCCCTCTGCCTTCTCCACACTTGCTCCCAGCATCCCAGCATAGTCTAGTCTTGAAGTTTTGATCCAGAATGTCAGCACTGTCTGGTGATACAGCCATGTTCTGTTCACACTGATCGTTTCACGTGGCTTATCCCTGGAAACCTATAAGAGGCAAGAAGTGGTGTACATTTCCTTGTACTTCCTGATCTTCAACCCAGTCAAGGTTCAGCCAAACCCTCTTGGTTTGTAAAATTTGATTTCTGGTCGGAGGCCTAAGGTTTCTGCTTTCTTAATCACACCCTCAACCATTTCACTATGATAACAGTAACTGTATATATTATATCCACTTAGAAAAAGAAACATATATTATTTCTAGGTACCCTAAGTAAGAAAAGTGAGGCTCCACATCATGTTTTAATTCAAAAGACACACACAGCACACCAGAAAGTGTTCTTTCGGCATACTACGTTTCCTCGTGAAAATATAAAACACTATCCCAGGGGATAAGGGAAAGAATGTAGATGGCCTCATGTAATTAATCTCCAAACTATAACATCAACTCCTTTTACGAATCACAGGGAAAGGTTGAAACCAGAGGAAAGGGTAAAGTTAGGAGAGGGTCCAGACCATCATATGCATTTAATAAATGTTTGCTAGGATGTGGTATGGATTGTTACTGATACTATATCACACACTTATTATTACCACTTCGGAAATATTTTGAGAAGGTGTTTTTTGTTTGGTTTTCCCCTAAACCCACTTCCTTACGAGAGTTTATTCAAATACAGTGGGGTTGAGGGTAAAAGCATAGAGGTATACAAGAGTACTTGAGAAGAGGCCCTAAATGAATCTGGTGGCATGTCCCCTGCCTGCCCCCCACCCAACCTCTTCCCCCACACACACATAACTGCCACCCACCAATTCAAGGAGCTCAGAGGATATGGATCAGTACTCTATTCTTGGAGGGGAATTCATTGAACAAATACGAGAGGAGTCTTCATTCTTATTTTGTTTGTACAGTGATGATACTCATAATGAAAGCAGCTTCTCCCTTTTTAACATGCACACTTCCTGGATCTGGTGCGTCCACTCCTCTGGTTAGCAGCCATGAGAGAAGCATGGCTGTTTGCAGAGAAACTGGGAACTCCACATAATACAGGAGGAATGTGGACCCAAAAGAGGGTAGCCACATGTGTCACCCGCAAAATATGTGACTCGGAGAGGGTGCAGTGACAGTTTGCTGCTTATTTGGAAAATGTGGCCGAATCTCTCTCTCGTGGTTCTTTTGCCCAGAGAGTTGTAGTGATCCCAAGTGGGTGGCAGCAAGGTTTGGGGGGCAGGTTCCCTCGGTATGCTAATGTCTCCATAAACAAAAGCTCACCAGGAATTAAAACTTCTGTTTCATGGCTTTAAAAAAGAGTATCATTGACCAAGTTACACACACAACAACTGAAGTGTTTGCCCTTCAAGCAGTTTGCAACTTGCAAAAGTCATTGTTCAGCTCTTGGGTTTTCCAAAACTCTAAACAAGGAGGAATAACTCGGGTAGAGGCCTGGTGGAAAATATTACAGTGTGATATTTTCCTGGTGAAAAGCATATGCATAAGCCGTAAATCAAAGGCAGGACAGGTAACTTGGTTCTGTTTATTTACACGGGCACCTAAGAACAATATCCCGTTTACTGTGCAGCTTTCTTATTTTGAATTATATTTAAATGCCTGTATTCATCTCAGCCCAGACTTTTCCATTAGAGTTCCTTTTCTAAATAAGCCTTCAGGTCCTGACTGCAGAGAAACGGTAGTTATTGGTGAAAACACAGAGGGAATGAGGAATTTAAGAGAGTTGAGTTATCTACATAAGTAGGTATTTAAGCATCAACATTTATTTTTTTTTATTTTAACCATTTTAAAAGAAAGTTTTTCTTATTCTCTATCTTTATAAGCCTAATGCATAAATACTGACCTGAAAAAATATCTTCACAACTTATTTAGGTATGTACATATGTGTTCCTGGATAAAAAGCACTCACCTGTTACTCTTTTAAATTCTTGCACTTGCTTTATTATAGATTAGAGGCCTGGTGCATGGAAATTCAGGCACTATAGCGGGGGTCCCTCAGCCAGGTCTGCCCCCTCTCACAGTCAGGGAGCCCTCTGGAGTGGGAGGTGACCCGGTGATCAGGGGAAGGCGATGCCCCATCACACCTCTGCTGCTGCCACTGCCAGTAGCACAAGCCTCAGCTGGCCCTGGTTACCTGAGTCTGGGGCATTCTTAGGCTGCTGGGCTGCCACCATGCCAAGCTTGCCTGCACCTTGGGCCTGCCCCCAGGGCAGCTGGGGGGCTAAAAGGTTTGGGGGACTCTGGAGGCAGGTGCGCAGAGTGTCTGGGCCCACTTGGGGACAGGCCTGGCCTTGCCACAAGCCTGCCATTCTGGCAGAGCTGAGGAGACTGCATTCCACCATCTTGTGGCTGTGGGCACCACCATCTTTGAGAACATGACAGTCAATTAGCATACTCCATCCTTATTGGTTGGGGGTGCTGCCATCTGTGAGGGTGGGGCAGTCAATTAGCATGCCCCCTCCTTATTGGCTGTGGGCACCGCCATCTTTGCTATGGCATGAGGGTCAATTAGCATATTCCCTCTTTATTAGATAGGATAGCTCTTCTCTCAGGCCATGATCTGTCACTTGCACTGGGCAACCTGTCACTGTGTCAGTCCCTTCTCTAATTCTGTTCTTCCCACCGCCATGTAATCCAAGCCAGATCATCCCCATACAGGGTTTGCAAGGGGCTCCTCTAAGAGTCAGAAGCTCAAACTTTCATACAGGTATTTGTGGAATCTATTTTGTTACTGAGACACGATGTGTGCTTCTTTCTGTTTCTGTGTTCTTGAGAGAGAGTGAGATCCATGATAACAAAAGTCCAGGTTGGTGAGATGCTGCTGACCTCTGTAGACTGCCTTTATATTGCTAATATCTACTGGCTTTATAGAACTTTCACAAAGACAATCAATATATAAATCATCTAATGATAGCTTACCAATGATAAGTCTGCCAGTGTGAGACCTTTAACCTGAATTATTCCAATGGGTATTCAATACCACTGCTATGGATATTACTACTGTGACCACCTCTAAAAGCAGGAACTGATGTGTTAGAAGGGAAGGTATTCATCCAATAATGCAAGCTTGTTTGTGGCAGATTTGAACCCTGGTGTGGTTTGTCTCTAAGGATTGCATCATTTCCATTATATCATGCAATAGAAACTCAGCAACTCAAAACATTTTAAGCTGTGGCAAGATTATCCTGGAATTATATTTTCCAGTTTCTGGGCCAAACTTCTTATAAATATTATACTTTTAGGATATGTGGTGACTAACTGTTCTATATGTATTTTTTAAAGCTGCCAAATAAAGTTATTACCCTGAAACGACTGAAAATAGCTGTAATGAAGAACTTCACATCATAAAATAGAACAAAGTAGAACAAGTTACTGAGGGAAATTCTGGATTCCCCTCATGGATTTCCCCCCTCTCCCACCTTTATGGTTTTATTCATTTTTTTATTGTTTCAAAAATTATTTAAAGAAAATGTACAGAGTCAAAAGTCTCAATCTCTTTCTTATCTACCTCTGGTCCCACAGCCACCCATCCCAATAGGCCACTGGTAAGTTTGCATATCTTCAGGATTTATTTAGTTCCATGTAATTTCATATTTTGGAAGCTAGAAGAATATTTGTCCTTTGCTTTTTTCAGCCAATAATATACCTTGGAGATCTTCCCATATCACTACATTGGGAGGGTCTTCATTCTTCTCTTTCTAGCTTCAGTATATTCTGTTGTTTAATGATAGCACAGTGTATTTGAGCACTTTCCCATTTGCGGACCCAGTGGCTATTTCCATTTGTTTACTCTTACAAACAATACTAAAATGTATAACTTTGGACAAGACTCATTTTGCACTTGTGAAAACTACAGTATTGATTTTCATAGATGAGCATCAAAATCAAGAAGGATATCCTCTATAATAAAAGGGTAATATGCAAATTGACCCTAACAGTGGACCGACCAGAAATGACTGGTCGCTATGACACACACTGACCACCAGAGGATAGATGCTCAATGCTGGAGCTGCCCCCTGGTGGTCAGTGCACTCCCACAAGGAGAGCATTGCTCTCCCAGAAGCTGGCTCATGGCTGGCCTAAGCTGTTATTTGGACATCCCCCAAGGGTTCTCAGGCTGTTAGAGGGATGTCTGACTGCCAACTTAGGCCTGACCCCCTTGGGGAGTGAGCCTAAGCCATCTTTCAGACATCCCCTGAGGGCTCTGAGAATGCGAGAGGGCGAAGCCCAGGCTGAGGAACGCCCCCTCCCCAGGTGCATGAATTTTCATGTACCAGGTCTCTAGTATACTTACAATTTTGGATATTTTTACTCACTCTCCATAGGCTCTTGCTAATTTGTCCTTTCATCATGAATGCTATTTTCTGTTGCCCCAATGCCTTGACATTTTTGCCAATGTGATAGGTGAATAATAACATCTCAGTAAAATTTAAATTTGCATTTCTCTTATTATGAGGAATGTAGAAATGATCATTTAATAGATGTAAAATACGTTTACGTCTTTAACTCTGAGCTGTCTGTTCATTTGTTTTTATCACTTTTTTCTGTTATATTATGGACCAGTTACATGAGTCGCCTAATACTATTTCTGGCTTGTCATTTGCCTTTTGATAGGGGTTTTGTTTTGCTTTGTTTTTGTTGTGCAGAATTTTTTTTAGCATAGTGATATTTATCCGCTCTTTATGGTTTCTGGATTTTGATTCATGGTTAGATGGATTATTTTGGCACTTTTGACTAGGCTCTGGATTTGATGGTGTCTAAGTTTGTGGCACGGTGACAAGCACGCTAGAATAGGCCTAACTTGACACTCATCACTGAAAACATTGTCAACTTAGGTGACATATTTGGATATCAAGCTACAGAATTGACTATCACCCACCCTTTTGTTTTCTGAATGTTGTAAGCAGTTAGCTTATTTGGGACACAGAATGACTTTATAATTGAATAGCCAAATTGATCCTTCTTAATTAATTGAAAACAAATAAACTCAAGCAATTTATCTGTGCACTAGTCAACTCAGACTATAAAACACAATGCCATACACTGGAGTTGTTTAAACAATAGAAGTTTATTTACTCACAGTTCTGGAAGCTTCAAAGTCCACGATCAAGGTACCAGCTGATATGGTTCCTGGTGAGAACTTTCCTCTTGGCTTGAAGACAGCTACCTTCTTGCTGAGTTCTCAAATGGCAGAGAAGAAGATCTCTCTCTCTCTCCCTCTTTTATTTTAAATATATTTTTATTTATTTTATAGAGAAAGGGAGGGAGAATAGAAAGATAGAAATATTGATTAGAAAGAACCATCAATCAGTTGCCTACTGCCCACCACCCCTACTGGGAATCAAACTGGTAACCTTTTTGGCTCGTGGGTCACCATTCAACCACTGAACCACACCGGCCAGGCTCTCTTCTTTCTATAAGACCACCAATCTTGGCAGATTAGGGCCCACCCATATGACCTCATTTAACTTAAATATCTCTGAAAAGATCTATCTCCAAACACAGACACATTGGGGATTAGGGCTTCAACATACGCAGGATGGGAATAGAGGATTCAGTCCCTAGCAAACTGGATAAACAAATTAACCCAATTGCAACAAAGAAGCAATTTCCTTCAGATCTAGATTAAGCACTGAGAGGGTAATCATCCAAAAACTTTAGAATGATAATATTAGAGCAATAAACAATAGGCACCAAGGTTAGAAACATGATATTAATTTTAATTAACATGTATTTGTATGGTTTGTTTTTGGTTTCCTTTTTAAAGATGGAGTCCAAATGAGGAGGATGGAGGGTGGAGAATTTGTTCCCAAGAGGAGCATATTTAAGAGAGTCTAACTGGCCGAGACCGGTTTGGCTCAGTGGATAGAGCGTTGGCTTGCGAACTGAAAGGTCCCAGGTTCGATTCCGGTCGGGGGCATGTACCTTGCTTACGGGCACATCTCCACTGTGGGGCGTGCAGGAGGCGGCTGATCGATGTCTTTCTCATCAATGTTTCTGACTATCTCCCTTCCTCTCTGTAAAAAATCAATAAAATATATATTTAAAAAAAGAGAGAGTGTCTAACTGAAGCCTGGGCATGAGCAGTTCGATCGGACCTGATGCTATGCACCTGTCCAGCTCTGTGCCAGCCAAGATGTCAAAGAAGACATGCCCATTACCATTTCAGACTTCTGCCCATCCCTGCAATCAGCTCACGTCCCAGCAGTCCCCAATGCCAAAGACTCAGCTTTCAATCCCTGTGACAGGCAGAAGAGACCAAATCCACAGGTACCGTAAAAATATTACGAGGCCTTCCATTGGCAAAATGCAAATATAAAAATGAAACAACATACTCTTCATCCACTAATTTTATAATTCTATTGAGACAAGCTGTAAAGTTTTTCTTCTGGTTTTATTTCTTTTTCTTTATATACACACATAATGTTTCCCATTCTATTCTTTATGTTTACAGACAGTCTCTTTGCTCCATTACTTTCCCAAATCAGATGGAAATCACTTACAATGTTTCCAGATCTAAATAGGAGTAAAAATGGAGAAAGTGGAAAATTGGACACCAGGGAGGACCCTTACGTGGGCTGGTTTTACATGGTAACTCGCTCTCTCTTTCTGAGCCTTGGTGGATCTGATTGATTCTAATTGATCAATTTCCCAAATATTTTCAACCTTTTTCACCCCATGGCACACATAAGCTAATTATTAAAATTCTGCAGCACACCAAAAATATGTATTTTTTGTCTACCTGACAAAAAGAGTAGTCATGATTTTTGATTCATACCAGGTGGCTATTGTTGTGTTGGCTGGTGTTATTCTTTTATTTGGCAATCTAAGAGGAAAGAGGTTAGTTCCTCTGACTAAATAGTCAGGGATTGCATGCTTTCAAAAGTCTTGCAGCATACCTGTGTGCCACAGCGCACCTGTTGAAAATCATTCACTTAGACGGTGCAATGCCAGTCTTTTGGTAAATGTACCATTCATGTAAACAACTCTTTAAATTTCAGGCTTAAATATGCACAGTCTTAATATGATCTTGACCATAAGTTGAGTAGTTAAGTAGACAGGAACTTTCTACTGATGAGAAAACTAGGGACAGGAGAGGTTGAGGTATCTGTTATCCAAACTCAACCTCCAGTTCATGTCTTTGGCATCCTGGCTTAATTGATTATTTGGGGTTGGGCTACCTGGATTCATTCTGAAACTGGCTAAAACAACATGGTTGACCAAAACACTGCCAATCAGAATTGCATCGCCTCAGGCAATTGCTGCAGAAAGGACAAAGGTGCTTTGGATCCACCTAGACAGCTACACTAGTCCTGTCTGTTTAAGCGTGTGTGTGTGTGTGTGTGTGTGTGTGTGTGTGTGTGTGTGTGTGTTTTACCAGAATTATCTGATCAAGATGGCTCACACTATGTGTGTCTTCTCAGAGAAGAAGAGAGTGAGGAACTGAATCAGTTAACCATGGATTTCTGGCTGAGAGTCCTACTTGCATTGAATCACTAAAACTTGGCTAAGTCTCAACTGCAATCTATGGATGCAGGGATATTCTCCCAGGGGGGAAAAAATGTTCTGTGAAGAGCCTTTTAATTGAGTAACCAGGATTGTATTATGGATGCTTCTAGAGAAGGCACAATGAAGGTGTCATCCTAAAGTGGGGCATCTCAAGGGGTGAAAAGTGGGCTCAAGAGGTGAAAGTAGAATGATCGAGAAATGTGTGTCACAAAGGCACACAAATAAAGGTGGCTATCATACAAGCAGAGCATGGAGCAGACAGTAAAGGCTACAGAGGCTGCAGTCATACCTGTGACAGTCACTCAGGTCCTCCTTTCAACCAAAAAAAGGTCAGCCATGGCATCATAGAAATTCAACCTTTAAAATTATTAGAGAGTACAGTGAATACCTTTCTTATGACATTTGTCACATTAGGAGTTTTAGAGAATTTTTAAAACATGAAGAAGAAAGGAGTATTTGTCCATATCCCTACCACCCATAATTAACATGGTATCTTTCTTCCAGGAACCTGTGGCCTCATGCTGACACTGGTCTTTCTCCCGACCCACTGCAGAGACTCACTAGGACTGAGTCCAAATCCAGATCTCTCTCTCTCCCCCGACCTCTCTCATCTAACCATGCCATCCTTGTATCCTTACCCTTCCCTCCATGTTTGACTTCCAGATTTTTTAAAAAATATATTTTATTGATTTTTTACAGAGAGGAAGGGAGAGGGATAGGAAGTCAGAAACATCGATGAGAGAGAGACATTGATCAGCCACCTCCTGCACGACCCCCCCCTGGGGATGTGCCCACAACTAGGATACATACCCCTGACCGGAATCGAACCCGGGACCTTTCAGTCCACAGGCTGATGCTCTATCCACTGAGCCAAACTGGTCTCGGCGACTTCCAGATTTTTAAGGATACAGACAGCTAATCTGAGACCAATTTGTGCCCATGTGCTGATTAATGGATGCTACCACACAAATGGCCCTGCCCTTTCGTCTTTCTTGGGTGATCTGTATATTGCAGCTATGAGATGCCTTCTGGAGGCTCTGAGGTTGACCCAGATGGAAATATAGGTCACTTTGGAGACCAAGTGGGCACTCTCAACAGAGGACCTGCATATCACACAGAATAGGCAAGCACTTGTGACAACTAACATCGAATCAGCTCCTTGGCTGGACAGTGAGTTGCAGAAATAAAAGATCCCTGAGATGCAACCCGAACTTGCTCCTGAGAGGGCCTGGGTAAGCTGGGCCCTAAGGTGCCCAGGGGAAGGCAGGTCAGTTATGGAAGTAGCACAACAGCCCTGGCCTTCTCTGAGCTTGGTTTTTGCAAGAAGGAAATAGTAACAGCTAAATTGGGTCAGGCCTGCTGCAGTGGCTTGAACAAAATAACAAAGGCGGGAGCTTGCTGTGCGAAGAATTATAGGACACACGAAACCTCATGAGACTGTGTACTCCATCCCTCGGCAAGCTGAGGCTTAGACGTGCCCAGAGAGACGTCTGCTTTCACCACAACGCTGGGTTTTAAGATGACGATGGCGGATGTTCCAGCCTCAGAACTGTAGTGAAAATTTCCTGATATCATCGCCAGTGCCTTGGCATGTTCCTTGGTAGGTAGATGCCTGATAGGATAGTTTTACACCTGCTCCGAACGGCTTCTGGTTGAGATGTGGGGTTGGAAAGGAGTAATGTGTTAGACATGTTGTGCCTATAACTTCGTAATCTAAATTTCATGGCCATGATGAAGACATAGATTATTTACAGACAGGAACATGGAATTTCAAAATGTTAAATAATGGGCCTGTAATGACACAACTAGTGAAGGAGACAAAAATTGAAATTTGGATCTTGGTAGCCCTGCAGAGTTTCTTTCTGTTATGCCAACTAATCCCTGGGATGCAAATAAATATGTGGAACATCACAGATTAACTTCTTTAGGCTGATCTTTATAAAGATCATATTATACAAATTATATTCACCCAAAGACCAAAATAACATATGGATAGAATAGCAATTCATCATTCCCTCCCATTCTTTAATTCACTAGCATAATACCTCCCCTCGTTTTTTACTTTATTATTTAAAATACTTGTAAATTTGAAACATAAGCTTCCATTTTGCATCAATTTCAATAACTAACTAGTCTTCACCTAAAACCTCCTAAGTTTTTCTATTATGTGACAAATCCAAGTCAGGTAAGGGTCTCCAGAGGTCTTTATGCCCTATTCAGGACTATGGCAGGGTCATGTCCAATTAGTTTATCTGCAAGTTGCTATAAATCAATGTGTTTCTTAAATGGTGAGGTCAGATGCCCAGGTTTTAGTTTGCCCCAGTTTTATGCCTTCCCTTCCTATCCCAATGTTGATTTTCCCAAGTTTTCCTAAGGAGAACGTTATTAAGGCATGAGAGAGGTGCTTCTGAGTTGGAACTCCAGAGACGGTTCCAAGAAATATTCCCACACAATCACCTTCCCTACTGACCAGAGGGGACCAGGGCTGGTGCCCTTCACTTCCACTCTTGGAGCCATGCCATCAGGAGAAGAAATTAACACCCTTGAATGTATGCGGGACAGTCATCAGCAGTATAAGATGGGTTAATTAATATATATACAGTGGTATCTCAAGATACCAGTGCCCTAACATACAAGATTTTTGAGATACGAGCCATTGAGCGAGCAATTTTTGCTTTGAAACATGAGCAACATTTGAGATAGGAGTAATCACACGGATCAGCCGGCTGCACATGACCCACCGGTTTATGGTGACTTGAGCGTCTCATAGTTTCCCACGCCTCAAGGTTACAGAATGAATTAAATTCGTATCTCGAGGTACCACTGTATTAGAGGTCCAGTGCACGAATTCATACATAGGTGGGGTCCCTTGGCCTAGCTGGTGATTGGGGCCAATCAGGACTGGCCAGCCAGCGCAGGGAGTGGGGAGATGGGGGAAGAGGAGGGAGGGATTGTGGGAGGTTGGCTGGCTGCAGGAGGCTGCTGTGGGAGTGCACTGACCACAAGGAGGCAGCTTCTATGTTGAGTGTCTGTCCCCTGGTGATTCAGTGTCAGTCAAGCTACCAGCCCGTCATCCAGTCATCCAGTCATCCAGTCATAACAGTCATTTAGGCTTTTATATAGAGAGATATATTTGCTGAAGAAAGAGGCTAGGGAAGGGGACAGAGCATGGGAAGCTGTAACGGGAACCACCTGGCAGTTCTCGGAATTTTTAGGGGCAGACTTTATGTTGCCCCCAAAATCATCCTCTTTTCAGTTTTACCCAGAACCCTAAAGAATAATTCATGCTTTGCACCACAGAAATTTTGTCAGAGATGAGTCTTCAGCCAACTGCTGATTATCTGTTCTCTAGAACTAAAACTGCATTCTAGAAGTGAAACTAAAATTGGATTTCCTATTTGCCAATTTTAGACTTCGGGGACATTAAAATGTTAACGTTGAATCTTCATTTCCAGCACAAACTAATATTTTAACAGGAAACCTCTGGTGTCAGTACCTTAACGTAATGAAATCAGACTATGGATAGTCATTTCATTTGATAGGGCACATAATGTAGGCTAGGAAAAGTCCTATAATAGATTAATTCTTCCTAGTTAAAGAACCAAGCAAAAGTCTGAGATGTGTACTGACTTTGGAATTCAAGCACAATAAAATTTTACCTCTGTCTAATGTGGTCATTAAAATACTGAGAAGTCATTATGACTTCACTACGAGCTGATTGGGGTATAGGAATATTAGCCTGACATTCTGATGATGAGCTCCCATTAGTTAGAAGTGGGCTAGGCAGTGAGTAAAAGAAACCCTAAAATAACAGAACTGCAAGAGTGTGGTTTCTCATGGAAAATCTGGTAGATGGTTCTGGATGGGAATAGTAATCCAAGTGTTGGGCTTCTTCGATCTGGTTAATTTATAGCGTGTGATACCAACCTCATGTCCGATAGAGCAGAACCTGAATTTTAGGTGGTAGAATATTAGAAGCCCCTTTCTCTTAAAAAATGTCAAGGAAGACATTTTCTGAAATTTCATATATCACTTATACTGCCATCGCATTGACCAGAACCACCTGGCTACACCTGGCTACAAAGAAGTGCAATCTTTATTCCCAGTGTTCCTAAAAATATGCATATTCTATTATTTGGGAGGAAAATAAGTGAATTTATATCAGGGCACAACTGATATCTACCACAAGTCCTATTAAGAATTAGGCAACAGAGACAAAGAACCAAAATGGGACATAGTTATAGTGCCATTACTCACTGCCTCCCACAACCACATTGAAATTACAACTAAAATACAGAACAACCGCTGAGACTGATTTGGCTCAGTGGGTAGAGCGTCGGCTTGCGGACTGAAAGGTCCCAGGTTCGATTCTGGTTGGGGGCATGTACCTTGCTTGAGGGCACATCTCCATGGCTGATCGATGTCTCTCTCTCATCAATGTTTCTGACTTTCTATCTCTCCCCTTTCCTCTCTGTAAAAAATCAATAAAAATATATTTAAAAAATAAAATACAGAACAACCATCATTTAGAACTACTGGAATGGAAGTACTGCAACTAAAGAAGAAATCCCATTGAGACTGAAAGGAGGGGCAGAGGTGCAGTACAGACTGGTCCAACACCCACATGCATTGTTTTTTTCTGTTTGTTTGTTTGTTTTAAATTGGGATGGATATCTGGGCTGTGGAGGCCACCTGTGAAGAGCAACGGGTCCCAGTCCCACACCAGACCCTCTTCCCAGTCAGGGAATATGGCTGGGTTTGGGGTTCAATCCCCTGTGGAGGGCATGCAGGAGGCAGACAATCTATGATTCTCTCATTACTGATATTTCTATTTCTGTCCCCTTCTCCCTTTTTCTAGGAAATCAATTTTATATATACATATTACTTATATAACATACATATATACAAATATACATAATTAAAAATAATTACATCAATAATTATTTCTGCAAAGCCCAAAGCTATGTTCCATCTCTTGTCCCTTCCCTGACCCCTCCCATTTTGACAATGAGCTGAAGCATCTCAGAAATGCATGCATACATGCTGGTCAGTAGAGAGAAAATCTATATATATTTTACCTGTCAAAATTACTTCAAACTTATGATTTATAAGCATAGATATAAAAGGAAACTCAACCCTTCTTCAAAACACCATCTTTGGGGTTGTTAATTTATATATGTTGTCTTTTTATTAGTTTCTGCTTTGATAGTTTTTATATTACTTCCTTTTTTTTCTACTTGTATAGGTTTGTTTTGCTTTGTTTTTCCTTTCAACAGATGGATAATGCTATCAGTGCTCTTTTGGGCTCTACTTTTTTTTCTATTATATTTAAGATGATAAATTTCACTTTAAACATGACTTTAGCTGAATTCCAAAGTTGCAATAGCTTGTATTTTAGTTATTATTTAATTCTAATCTATCATTGTATGTTTTTTCTTTGTCTCATGAGTTACTTAGAAGCATATTGTTTAAACATCTCAATAGGCCAATAACTATGGAAGAAATTGAAGCAGTCATCAAAAAACTTCCAGCAAACAAAAGCCCAGGCCAAGATGGCTTCACAGGAGAGTTATACCAAACATTCTAGAAAGAACTAAAACCTATCCTCCTCAGACTATTCCAAAATATTCCAGAGGAAGGAGCACTTCGAAACTCATTCCATGAAGCCAGCATCACCCTAATACCAAAACCAGATAAAGACAACACAATAAAAGAGAATTACAGGCCAATATCCTTCATGAACATAGATATGAATCGGATCCAGCAGTACATCATCACCAAGCAGGATTTATCCCAGGGATGCAAGGATGGTACAATATCCGCAAATCAATAAACATGATACATCACATAAACAAATTGGGTGGGGGGAATCACATAGTCATATCAATTGATGCAGAAAAAGCATTTGACAAAATCCAACACCCTTTCTTAATAAAAAAAAAACACACAAAACTCTCAGCAAGGTATGAATAGAGGGATCATACCTCAAAATCATAAAAGCCACCATATACAATAAACCCATAGCCAGCATCACACTCAATGGACAAAAACTAAAACCATTTTCCCTAAGAACAGGAACAAGACAGGGATGCCCACTCTCACCATTCCTGTTTGACATAATACTGGAAGTACTAACCATTGCTATCAGACAAGAAGAAAAATAAAAGGCATACAAATTGGAAAAGAAGAAGTATAACTGTCCTTATTTGCAGATGACATGATACATTACATAAAAAACCCTAAAGACTCCATCAAAAAAACTAATAGACTTAATAAATGAATTAGGCAATGTAGCCAGATACAAAATTAACACCAAGAAATCTATGGCATTTCTATACAACAATAGTGAACTTACAGAAAGAGACTAAAAAAGCAATCACATTTACCATTGTAACAAAAAAATTAAAATACTTAGGAATAAACCTAACTAAAGAGGTAAAAGACCTATATGCAAAAACTACAGGACACTGACAAAAGAAATAGAGGAATATATAAATAGGTGGAAGAACATACCGTGTTCATGGGTTGTTAGAATCAACATCAAAATGTCCAATCTACCCAAAGCAATCTATAGATTGAATGCACTTCCCATTAAATTACCAATGGCATATTTCATAGACCTAGAATGAACTCTCCAAAAATTCATCTGGAATAAAAAAAGACCCCAAATAGTTGCAGCAATCCTGAGAAAGAAGAACAAAGTAGGGGGGAATCTCAATACCAGATTTCAAGCTGAATTACAAAGCCACTGTTCTCAAAACAGCCTGGTACTGGCACAAGAACAAACATATAGATCAATGGAATAGAACAGAGAACCCAGAAATCAACCCAAACCACTATGCCCAATTAATATTCGACAAAGAAGGCATGGACATAAAATGGAGTCAAGACAGTCTCTTCAATAAATGGTGTTGGCAAAATTGGTCAGACACATGCAAAAAAAAATGAAATTAGACCACCAACTTACACCATACACAAAAGTAAACTCAAAATGGATACAGGACTTAAACATAAGATGGGAAACCATAAAAATACTAGAGGAATCCATAGGCAGCAAAATCTCAGACATATGCCGAAGGAACTTCTTCACTGATACAGCTCCTAGGGCAATGTAAGCTAAAGAGAAAATAAACAAATGGGACTTCATCAAAATAAGCTTTTTAATAAAAGGAAGATAAATAATCTAATAAAAAAATGAGCAATGAACCTAAATAGAGACTTTTCAAAAGACAACAGAAGCAAGGTCAAGAGACATATGAAAACATGTTCAAAGTCACTAATTATCTGAGAGATGTAAATCAAAACGACAATGTGATACCATCTCACACCTGTCAGAATGGCTATCATCAACAAATTAATAAGTGACAAATTTTGGCAAGGATGCGGAGAAAAAGGAACCTTGGTACACTGCTGTTGGGAATGCAGATTGGTGCAGCCACTGGGGAGATCAGTATGAAGTTTCCTCAAAAAACTAAAAATGGAACTCCCATTTGACCCAGTAATTCCACTTCTAGGAATATATCCCAAGAAGCTAGAAACATCTATCAGAAAGAATATATGCACCCCTATGTTCATAGCAGCACAATTTACCCATAGCTAAGATTTGGAAATAGCCTAAGTGCCCATAAGCAGATGAGTGAATTAAAAAACTATGGTACATCTATACAATGGAATCCTATGTTGCACTAAAAAAGAAGGAATTCCTACCATCTGCAACAACATGGATGGAAATGGAGATCATTATGCTTAGTGAAATAAGCCAGTCAGAGAAAGACCAGTATCCCATGATCTCACTCATTTGTGGAATATAATGAACAACATAAACTGATAAACAAAAACAGTTCCAGAGACAGAGAAACATGGAACCTCAGAGGGAAGGCAGGAGAGGGTGGGGGTAAGGGGGAGAGATCAACCAAAGGACGTGTATGCATGCGTATGGGCCTAACCAATGGACACAGACAACAGAGGGGTGAGTGTATGAGTGGGGGGATGGGGGCCAAGGGGGGATCAGGACACATGTGTAATACCTTAAACAATAAAGAAATTTTAAAAAATTTCCAAATAAATAGAATTTTGTTATTTCTGTTTTATCTCTTTGTTACTGATTTCTAGTTAATTCAATTTTATCATTTATCATTCTCTGACCTTGAAAATATATTAATCCTTCAAAATATATTACATTGTGTGTTATAGTTTGCACTTAGTGTGCATTTTTTCTGTATTTACTTTTGGACTGTGCTTTAGTTTGTTTATCTTTTATTTACCTAAGTTCCATTTTATTAATCCTCTCTTCAATTTTGTCTAATCTACCATTAAGTCCATTTATAGAGAATTTACTATGTCACTGAATTTTTTCTTCTATTTCTCTTGTTTTTAATGAAAAAGACGGACCTAGTTGAATTCTGTAACTTTTTTTCTCTTAAATATATTAATTGCAATTATTTTAGAATCCATGTCTGAGAACTTCAAAATCTGGACAAACTTTTCCCTAGTTTTTATTGCCTTTTTCCTGTTTTATCTATCTGTTTGAATGAATTGAATTCCAGACATTGTGTATAAAAATTATAGAAGTTCTGACTGATGTTACTTCTCTCCAGAAAGAATGTACTTCTGATTCCTACAGAGAGCTCATCTTAATTTAATCAGATTCTGAATTAGCTCAAAGCTGGGCTTCTATTATTATAAGGTGTAGTCTGTTTCCAGTTTATCTTTACTCCAAAGGCAAAGTCCTTCAACCATTCCATATAAAGCCTGAAAATATTTACCAGAATACCTTCTTAGTGGGGCTGAACTCTAATATTTTTCTTCTTACAACTTTGGTTGCAGAAAGCTCTGCTTAGATTCTTAGCTTCTTAATGTGTTTTCTCCTCAACCTCTCAACCTCTTGTTACATGTTACTTAGGAATCATCACCTTCCTCCAAAGGAAAGTCAGTAGCCGAAACTGGTGTGGCTCAGTGGACAGAGCATCGGCCTGCAGACTGAAGAGTCCCAGGTTCGATTCTGATCAAGGGCATGTACCTTGGTGGTGGGCACATCCCCAGTGGAGGCAGCTGATTGATGTTTCTAATTCTCTATCCCTCTCCCTTCCTTTCTGTAAAAAATCAAGAAAATATATTTAAAAAATAAAAATAAATAAGAAAGAGCTTACTTCTCTGTTTTGTACTCTCTCCGTGATTCAGGCCCTTCAGGTCCTGCCTGCCTTGGAAGCTCCATTTTCTTGTCTTCCTGGCCTCATAATATGGTGAGACCATACGCAGGTTTTCTGTCCTTTAGCTATTACTTTCTACCTGGTTTCTCAGACTCTTGTTCCAAGAGAAGCTTCTGAATTAGCCTATGTCTTGAAGGAAGAAATATGCAGAATATCAGTCTTCCTCCTTTGCTGTCAAATGCCTTTAAACAGATGTGCTTTGTTTTCGCAGGTAGGCAAGTATGATACAAGTCAGTCCATTATAACCAGAATTGGAAGCCTTTCTACCTCCCCCATATAATTAAAAGCCTACTGGAAGTCACCCCAAATTTTAACCTTCAGTTCTGCATGGCCAATGGAGGCATGGAGAAGTGTAGAGAGTTATTGGGAACATTAATAAGAGTAAAAGGAAATAGGAATGGGGAGGGCATGGCTAGAGGTAGCAAATAATCCAAACTCTACCACTGCACTAGTAGAAGGCAATCAAACCACCTGTGGCCTCCTCTGGACAAAACTGTTGAATGTGCCGAAACCGGTCAGTGGATAGAGCATCAGTCCGGGACTGAAAGGTCCCAGGTTCGATTCCGGTCAAGGGCATGTATCCCGGTTGCAGGCACATCCCCCACTAGGGGGCGTGCAAGAGGCAGCTGGTCAATGTCTCTCTCTCATAGATGTTTCTAACTCTCCTCTCTTCCTCTCTGTAAAAAATCAATAAAATATATTAAAAAAAATAAAAAATAAAACTGTTGAATGTGCTGAGCTGGCCTGCCCTCATTCTCTGGGCTTCTCCCCATCAATGCAGAGTCTCCTGGCTCAGCATGTGGCCAGGTACAACCCTGTTTCTCGCAGCCCTTCTTTAGGCTTATAAGGGGTAAGAGACAATCATTCAATCTAAGAACTTTAGAAAGGGATTAGTGATGAATACAGAAAGCAATATGCAGAAGGTTGTCTGGTGGGGTATCAGTTCTTGGGAAGAGTTGTAGCAAGATAAAAATCTGTGGCAAGGAAAATCTCTTGCAGTGGTTAGCATTCAATAAATATTTTGAAATTGCTAAAGCAACGTTCTTATTTCTCTGTCTGATACACTTAAAATCTACCCAGGAAGAGAAAATACTTGTATCTGTGTAAGTGATACAATCGTCTTGAATTTTCCCAGGTAACAGATTTTCCTTTATTTACTATTCAAGCTAGTTGTGAAAAGCTTGACCTTGAGTAGAACCTGTTTTCTAATATAAATAAAACTGTCCGTACAATGTATAAAGACCTTTTTAACATCTCTCCTCCTGCCTCTGCAATTCTTCTGCTGGTGTCTTTGCTTCTCTACAATAGACACATTGATTTCCACATAAAAGTTCAGTCCTACTCCACGCATCAAAGCAATCTGATTTAAGGAAAACGCTTAAGTAGGTCTCTTTATTCTCCCTTTGAACCAACAGGGGGATGCTTAGGACCTGGTCTTTGTGTGAGTGACACTGGAGCAGCCGGACATGCTGAATATTTGGTTTCCTGGCAGGTTCGTCTGTTTTTGTTCTAAGCAATGGGCGACTCACTGCTCCATGGGGCCTTCATTCTGACCGCCAGGTCCCTCCACTTGAATTTCAGATTCTGAGATACCTTCTTGGACCTCACTGCTCTACAGTGTGATCAGAGGTCTCCACTTGTGCTTTAATCTCTATGGTGACCGTAAGTTCTAATGGCCGGACTTGCTCTGTAGCCCTTTGCCAGGCTGAGTTCTTGCCTTACTCTGATAATCTCTTCCTTCTCCAGGCCACGAACAAGTCTCTCAGAGACTTACCTGCAGTTTTAACTGCCTGGGCTTTGCTATCACCGGGCTCTGCTACCTGCAGCACACCCATGAACTTGTCTTTGACCCTGTATTGCAGTGGTGACTAAACAATGATATTGCTGTTGGACGCTTGCCTTGTTGATCCACTAAACAGTTGATCCACTGTTCTCAGGGCCTTTACCCCCAAAGTCTGGTACACTCTCTGAACAGATACAGTACTGAGCCCTGACCCTTTTCACACCTGTCCTGCATAACTAGTAAATATATGAATCCTTAGATAGATATACAGTGGTACCTCGAGATATGAGTTCAATTTGTTCTGTAACCTTGAGGTGTGGGAAACTATGAGATGCTCGAGTCGCTGTAAACTGGTGGGTCGTGTGCAGCCTGCCGATCCATGCGATTACTCGTATCTCAACTGTTGCTCGTGTTTCAAAGCAAAAATTGCTCACTCTATGGCTCCTATCTCAAAAATCTCGTATGTTAGGGCACTCGTATATCGAGGTACCACTGTAATTGCCTTTATAGTCTTGTATTCTACACTGCAGAAAAGGCTTAGTCATCATTTCCATAGGGAAGTGCCCTTATTTGAAGAATAGAATTATATAAACAAGCCAACATTTTATTTTATGCACCGAGGTTAAACAAAATTAAATCTCATTAATTTGTTCATTTTATGTTTCCTTTGTTCTTTCAAATGTGGGCATATTGGTTTGAGATCATTGCAGTATGTATCGCAGCCATATACAGTTCACACCAGTGGTTAAAGCATTAGATGCATCCCATAGAATAAAAGGCTAATATGCAAAATGACCGCATGGTAGAATGACTGGTTGCTATTTTGTACACTGACCACCAGGGGACAGACACTCAATGCAGGAACTGCCTGCTGGTGGTCAGTGCACTCTCACAAGGGGAACTCTGCTCAGCCAGAAGCTGAGCTCATGGCTGGGGAGAGCAGCTGTGGTGGCGGGAGCCTATCCCT
This sequence comes from Lasiurus borealis, assembly GCA_004026805.1. NCBI lineage: Eukaryota > Metazoa > Chordata > Mammalia > Chiroptera > Vespertilionidae > Lasiurus > Lasiurus borealis. The sequence continues at coordinate 13,357 of PVJN01015059.1, read as the reverse complement.
CCTCTGTGGCAGCTCTAAGGATGTCCGACTGATGGCTTAGGCTCATGGGGAGCGGGCCTAAGCCATCAGCTGGATATCCCCCGAGGGCTCCCAGACTGCAAGAGGGCACAGATCAGGCTGTGGAACCCTTCTTTCCTCCTTCCCCCTTCCCCCAGTGTAAGAATTTTGTGTGCCAGGCCTCTAGTATAGTAATAATCTCCAATGATGATGTGTCACCAGAAGCAGAATTTTGAGTGACCTGAAGAAATGAGAGTTCTTATAGAACAGAGAGAAAGATAGTAGGTGTGCCAGTTAATAATGTGGATTTTTTCAATAGATGGAGTTACACATATGTTGATATATATGAGATTTGATATATATGCTATTTTGTTGTATTGGCAGCAAGCTTCAAAACTTCATGTAAAATTTTCTGAAGGTTTTAACATCATAGATTTTTTTACACTTAAAAATGTAGAGTCTCATGCCAAAAAAAAAAAAAAGAGCATTTGTGGGAAGTTTTAATTGTATTTTGAAGAAAAGTACAGCTGAATACTTTGGGAAGCTTATGGTGAACATGCTCCATCTCAAGATACTTGTGAACGCTGGTTTAAACACTTTAACAGTGATGATTTCAACGTGAAAGACAAAGAACATCCAGGTCAACCAAAAAGTTTGAAGACCAACAATTACAAGCATTATTGGATGAAGATGCATGTCAAACTCAAAAACAACTTGCAGAAAGATTAAACATTGCTCAGCAAACAATTTCCAATTGTTTACAAGCAATGGGAAAGATTTTAAAGGAAGAAAAATGGGTGCCATGTCAACTGAACGAAAGACAAATGGAAAATCGAAAGTCATCAGTAAAATGTTGCTTCAACAGCATGAAAGGAGCATTTTTGCATCACAATTTTTTGTCAATGAAAAGTGGATTTATTTTGAGAATCCCAAATGCACAAAATCTTGGGTTGATCCAGGTCAACCATCAAAAGAGACTACAAGGCCAAATTGCTTTGGAAAGAAGACAATGCTCTGCATTTGGTGGGATCAGCAAGGTGTACTGTATGAGCTTCTAAAATCAGGTGAAATCATTAATACTGAGAGCTACCGACAACAAATAATCAATTTGAACCACACTTTGATCGTGAAACAACCAGAATGTGCCAGAAGACACGGCAAAGTAATTTTGCTTCATGATAATGCACCATCACACACTTCAAAACCAGTTAAAGACACGTTAAAAGATCTTGCCTGGGAAGTATTAACCCACCCGCTGTATTCACCAGACCTTGCTCGTTCAGATGACCACTTGTTCTAATCGATGGCACACGCACTTTCTGAGCAGCACTTCAAAACGTACAAAGAAGTGGAAAATTGGGTCTCTGAATGGTTTGCCTCAAAACAAGAAAAGTTCTGTTTGGATGGTATCTGCAAATTACCTGGAAGATGGGGAAAATATTTAGCTAGCGATGGATATTACTTTGAATAAAGCACTTTTGATGTTTCTCTTGAGATTATCATGTTTTCTTTGATTTTAAAATCCACCATTATTAACCAGCACACCTAGTACTCTAAGTAGGTAAGCTGAGATGGAAACCAGTCTCTTTTGCTTATTGGCCATTCTCTGTGTCAGCCACTGTCCTCAGTAATATACCCATGCCATTGCATTTGTTGAGAGGAGAATTTGTTGAGAAATTGAGGACTAGAGTGGAAATGCTTGCACACACATCAAATGTAATTGATTGAAGAAAGTTTCGGGCCCTTTAGACATATTTGCTGCACATTAGTTTCTTCTAATTTTAAATAGTGGAGATTGATTGTGGGTAACAGAATTAATTATGGATATCCATACTGTTGTCTGTAAGGGATCTCATTTACTGACAAGACTATGTGAGATCCAGAGGCTGATGAACTTGGTAAAATTAACTGAGGATATGGAGAAGCAAAGATGCTTCTTATTGGATTGGTCCTCATTTTTGATTGAATGGAGAATCATGTTCAATTTCCCTACAGACCTGGAACTAGTGATTGTGAGCTTCTGTCTGGATTGAGGGAGTTTCTCAGGCTAGGAGAGTATCCTACCCTTCTTTATACTTTCCCTAAAGCCTCTCGTGCCCTGTACTCAATGGCTTGTATATAGACGATAGATAGATGGATTCTACATTTTTCACTATAAATACTGGTATATGACACTGCATAATTGATTTTGCCTTAAAAATTTTTTTGTCAATGTTTTTAATAATATCCTATACGTATGTTTATACTTATAGCTACTGTTAACCTCTCAAAATATTTTTCTCCTACTTTTTTCTCTAATGCATCTTTTTACTATTGATTATTCAAAATTAAAAAAATTGCTCAGAGAATATTAGTCTAACTGTGAAGCATTCAACCCCATTTTCTTTCCTTTGGATCACAATTCCATATAAAAATTGACAAACAAAAACATACACCGGATTGTTTTATCAGAGAGAACACGCCCAGGTATCCTTGTTCTGAAAGCGCATTGGGTGTCCATTTGATGAGCTTCCTGGTTTCCAGTTCTCACCATCCTAACCTGAGCTGCTCTGCAGGGGCACGGAGGCGGGGCCTCCGGGTAGAAAGGGAAAGGCCCTGGAAACTGCAATTCCTGGTGGTGGTTTCCAAACCCGGCTTTGTCAGCTGCATGAAAACGTGGGGAAATGAGTTTATCTTTCTGGTTCTCAGTTTTCTCTCATCTTCAAAACGAACCGATTGGTCCAAACTATCTCTCACAAACATGCCAGCTCTGTAATTTGGAGTTTCCAAGTGGCCGGGATTCTTTTAGCTAAGAAGGCAGAAGTCAACAAGCTCGTTCAGTACCCCCTAAACCCCTGATGTAAGGAGCATCCAGATGACACTTTTAAAGATCTTCCTAATGTGTTAGGATCGCTATGTGATAGGTACTTTGACACAAATAGCTTAACTATCAAGAGACAAAGGATGAATGATTCTGTGGATTCCAATCCCTAAGTCTAGAATAAACCCATTAATTACATTACCTATAATCAATCTCCACTATTTAAAACTAGAAGAAACTAATATGCAGCAAGAAGCAGGGTTCAAACTAATATTTTCCCATGACCATAACACACACACACACACACACACACACACACACACACACACCTATATATGTGTTGTGTATTTCCTATATTCTTATAGCATCTAACATAGTCTTGCCCACATAGATGCTTTTCATACATTTTATTATCTGACAACACTTAATCCTCACTTAAGCCCTAAAGAGTTGATGCTGCCGAAACGGGTTTGGCTCAGTGGATAGCGAGTCAGCCTGTGGACTGAAAGGTCCCAGGTTCGATTCCGGTTAAAGGCATGTATCCTGGTTGCGGGCACATCCCCAGTAGGGGGGGTGTGCAGGAGGCGGCTGATCGATGTCTCTCTCTCATTGATGTTTCTAACTCTCTATCCCTCTCCCTTCCTCTTTGTGAAAAATCAATAAAATATATTTAAACAAACAAACAAACAAAAAAAGAGTTGGTGCTGCCTTTGTCATTTTTCAGAGGAAAAAGCCAAGTTCACAGAAGAAGCTTGCCACGTCTTCTTTAGAGTGAGTCAAACCCAAACCTGTCCAGCCTCAAAGCCTGAGTTCTTCCCACAAGAAGTCTCAGTATTAGAAATGTGTAAGTTTGCCGACAGTTTTAGCTCCTCATCCTACACACACCTGGAGTGCCAGTCCAGCCCCTGCCCCATCATAGACACATTCCCATAATCCTCCTGGGGAAAGGAGTAAGGCCCCAGGGTCACGTGTGTACCAGCCTCTTGGCCTCAGTCCTGGCTGCCATGAGTACTCCCCTTGATGCCCTGGGAGGCAACGTGACTTTGGACAAGAAGATGGAAGCCACACAGAAACTGTCGCTGAGGCTGTCACGGAGGGCAGAGGAAACAAAAGTCAGATGCATGCCGAAGTTGGGAAGGGGTGGACCCAAGCATTTTGGGGAGGAAAGTCTGTCCCTGAGGAAATGGAACAGACAGACGGAGAGAAGTGTAGGCAAGAGTCGGGGAGACTGGAGAGAAAGAAGGCCCAGGAGCTTTCTGGCACTTTCCATTCCCCTGGGGCAGGCTGATGCTTCCCATAACTGCCTTCCATGAGGGTCCCCTGTTCTTTTTCAATTATCGCCCCCCCTACCCCTGCACCCCAGTTAAATAAGCCATCCCTACAACACCTTTCTGCCCATACCTCTGCCTGTCAAAGCCCAGGTAGGTAGGTTCCGGGGGAAGTGAAGAGTCTTTATCTCTGGTATTCCTCGGCAATCCTTTTCTGGATCATGTGCCCTACACGGTGATGCAAACATAAACTCCCATACCTGGGTACCTAAAGCTCAGTTAAGCGTTGGCAGCAGTCCAAGTCTTGCTGGGGATTTGGGGCTTGGAGCCACAGTGACAAAAATATCTGCCAGGAAGCCAGGAAATGAAAACCCAGAAGAATGCTCCCCTCCACACCTTGCTGCCTTTCAGGTATGGAAAGCTGCCGTCTTAGAGCATCTGTACCGGGAACTATGTGCCAAGAAAGCTTCCTTCAGTGGGTTTCTTTCAGCCAGGAAGGCGAAGGTTCCAAAACTACAATTCAGTCATTGTCAGACCCCGGAATTCCCTTCCCGGGACGATTACATTTTGCTCCTGCTTAGCTCCTCGTTGCTTAGCAACCACCGTAGCATCAGGGGAAGCCACCAGAGAGAAGAGGCCTTTCCAAAGTGGGGCTGGGGTGGGAATGATCGGGAGTGGAAATTACCGTCTCACTTCCTAGAGGGATGATGATACGGCGTGGACCTAAGAGATAAGATAGAGGCGGTAGAATTAGGGTGCGTCTGGAGAGAGTCATTTAAATGTCCACATCACATTTCATCATGAAAACCAGTACTCAAACAGAATTAGTTTACTTTGCAATGTAAATTAATATCTAATATTTCCTACAAGATTCACTCTGAGGGATTCCTGGGGGCGTGATGGTGGTTCTCAGTTTATCGAGGAGGAAACTGAGGTAGAGGGAGCTTCACCCAGCCAGTTAATGGCAGAGAAGGACTAGCATCCAAGTCTGTCATGGTCTATGGCTCTATTGTCTATTGATTGGTTTATCATTCTTTCATTAATTTATTCATTCATTCATGATATAGGATCGATGTTCATATACTATGCATAGGTGGGCATGGTGGTGTCAAAATGCTAAGGTGTAAAATTAACCACTGCTCCAAACTCATCCCCATCCCCCCCTTGTTCTGTCATCCTGTTCCTCCTCAGGACCCAAACACTAAAGATATATCACCTGGCTGAGCAGGTGTCAAGTGTTCATTCTGACCAATTAGTCCCAGGTCATAGTGTTAAGCATTTTTGACATTTTATTAATTATTACTGTACTTTGGGCTCTCGGTTCAATTTTATCCAGTGAGGATTCAGAGGGATAATGCAAAACCCTTGACCTCAAGGAATTTACAGATTGTGGTTGTGGGGGAAGTGAAAAATAAGGGCATAGTTTTTTGTTTTTTTTCTCAATACTTCTTATGACACGGAGCTCCTGGTTATTTAAGATGATCTGTTCTCATCTCAGATCCAATCACAGCGTTTTCTGTTATATTGAACTGCCATCTGCCTCCCCAAAACCTCAGCTGATTGGGGCGGGTTCAGAGCAGAGGCAAGTGAACTAATCCCTGTTTTTCCTGATGTCTTTCTTACACCTAAAGACAGTTTTCACATCTCACTCCAGTTGTTCATAGTATGCTCTTACTGTTCTATTGGGACTCTCTTCTGTCCTAGAATAAACAAACAAACAAACAAACAGCAGCAAAAACAACCAGAGAGAATTCTAGAGCTTGCTTGCTCCCTAGAAGACTTTAGAATACCCCTCCTTTTCAGAAGAGGGGTCTGAGGGTCAGAGAGATGAGGTTACTTGCCAAATAAGATTAAAATCAATTCTCCTTAATAGACTTGTATGTGATCTTTTCATTGCATCATTGGAGCACACTCCCAATATCTGCATTTCCAGAATTATCCCCAAACTCCAAATAAAGCCCATTGTCACTTTCCCCTTCACTGTGGTTAGCACCTCCTTTGGGGAGCCACACCCTCTATTAAAGCTACCTCACTGAAGATTGTAGGAGCTTCCCAAGCATCATGATCCATTGTCAGGACACACCCTTGTATTGAATCAGTGATTCTCAGTCATTTGCATATTAGAAGCACCCAGGGCATTTTGTTTTGTTGTTAATCCTCACCAGAGGACATTTTTTTCCCCATTGTTTTGTTTTGTGAGAGTTGAAGGAAGAGAGTGGGGAGGGGAGAGAGAGAGACATATTAATTTATTGCCTCCCACTGAAACTGATTTGGTTCAGTGGATAGAGTGTGGCCTGTGGACTGTAAGGTCCCAGGTTCCATTGTGGTCAAGGGCATGTATTCTGCTTGCGGGAACATCCCCAGTGGTGGGTGTGCAGGACACGGCTGATCGATGTCTCTCTCTCTCCTTGATGTTTCTAACTCTCTATTCCTCTCCCTTCCTCTCTGTAAAAAAAAAAAATCAATAAAATATATTTAAAAAAAATAAAAAAATAAAATAAAAATAATCTATTGCCTCCCACACTCCTTCCCCCAGCCCCCCACACAACAGGGTCAGGGATTGAATCTGCCACCCAGGTACATGCCCTTGACTAGGAATTTAACCCATCAGCCTTAGATTTGGGGGCCAAAGCTCTAACCACTGAGATCACCGGCCAGGGTGAGAGCATTTATTATTAAGACCAATAAAAATATGATAGGCCTCAAGCAATAGTAATTTCTGATTTGCAATGTAGTGCTTCTCAGCACACATTGCAAATCAGAAATTACTACCTCATTTTCCAAAAAGGGGATAATACTACCTCATTTTCTAAAAAGGGGAGAATCAATATTATATTTAAACCCAAGAAATGTGTATGTGTGTATGCATATGGGATGGTGGGGTGATTGGCTCTGAGTATTTGATTATATTATTGATCTCCACTTCTTATAAAGGAAAAATGTGTGGGTTTGACTCATTTCTTTCAACTCTTTAGCGCAAAGATGTGAAAATGGCATGACCTACCCTTGCACTTGGAACCGTATCTTGCTTGCATATATGCCCTTTATGTGTCCCTCGGGTTATGTAGGGAATGAATGATCTTACTCTTCTGGTATGGGGTCGGGTGCAAATTGAGGAGGGGATCTGTGGTGACAATTTTACCAGGTTAGACACAGGGATGTCTAGAACACAGAGCCATAGCCCAACTGGCAGAAAGTCAGTTATTTGGTAATATCAGAGGGAGTTTAATTCGTGCCCACATTTATTGATTATTTTCTATGCAGATACAGCCCAATTCTTAATAGTTTTTAATTTTGGTTGGAGAAAACATCTTATAGGGAAAAAATAAAGTATATGTGTACAAAGGGGAAAGGAAATGTGTATGTTAAATAGATAATAAACTCTAAAGAGGATAAGATTTCTGACCTCACCCTCCTCCTGCCATTTCTGCATCTGTGATCCATACATTTTCTAAACATCTTTTTTCTGGCATTTCCATACATTAGATATAGTTTGAAGTTTCATGCCAGTCTACGCCACTTGGTTGTGAATTCTGAGTTTGTACCTCTAGTTGCTACCATAGTCCATGCTAGATAATGATTTATTAAGTGACCGCAAAATGCTGATTCTGGAGACTGTGCAGTATTAAGAGATGTATGTTGTGTGCATCCCCATCAGCTGTTCAAATGGTCCCTTTATTTTCTCAAGTCCCTGAGGCCGTAGGAAAAGGTATCTTAAACTTGGATGGTACTGATTTTTAGGCAACTTCGTTACCAGTTTCGGACTTTTTGTGTTTCAGGATCTAGTTCTCAGAAAACCAGAGAGTAAGAAGGTAACACTTCTCTGTGCCAATCAGCTAGGATTTGAATACAGGTCCAGTTCTTTAAGTAGACATTTCATTCAGAGATGGGGCTTCATTTTTCAGGAATCCTTTATTATTATATTACTAGAGGCCCAATGCACAAAATTCATGCAAGAGTAGACCTTCCTTCCCTCAGCTGCTAGCATTGGCTTCTCTCTGGCACCTAGGACTGGCCCTGGCTTCAGAGGACATATAGAATGATGTTGGTCTAATTAGCACATTACCCTTTTATTATGATAGACTAGAGGCCTGGTGCACGAATATGTGCACAGATCGAGTCTGGCCAGCCCACTCTGATCAGAATAGGTGGCTGATCAGGGGTGGGACAAGGGGAGGGACTGGGGATGATTGGCAGGCTGGACCCATCCCTTGGTTGAACTCCCAGTTGAACTCCTGGTCCAGACTTTTAATATACTGTATAGGATCCTATATTTAAATGAAAATACATACAATACATTATATATGACATATACATAGATGTGTATACATGTATGTATATATGTATATATGTGTGTGTGTGTGTGTGTGTGTGTGTGTGTGTATATGAAAACATTCTCCCTTTCTCCCCCCTCACTTTCCTCCCCTCATTTAAAGATGGGCTACATGTAAGGAAAGAACATTGGATGAGACATCAAGGACATGGAACCTTTTCATGGCTTTGCCTTAACTCTGGGCAGTTTATTGCATCTCTTCCCTCAGCCTTAGAGTGATGGATTTGCTAGGTGGGATCTCAGATAAGCTTATTCTGTAGACTTACCATCATTACAATAACTTAAAAAAAATATCCTCACCCAAGGTCATGTTCTCATTGATTTTGAGAGAGAGAGGAATATCAATGGGTTGTCTCCCAAAGGCACACTGACCAGGGATCAAACCGTCCACCTTTCAGTGTATGGGACAACACTCCAACTAACTGAGCCGTCCGGCGAGAACCATAGCAACATTTAAATAAGGCAAGAGCTTCTCTGAGCTCCTCTTCAAAGAAGCACAACACAGGGAGACCTGGTGAATGTGCCGAGGTTACAGAAGGCAAAGGACTGGAGTGCCAGGCAGTCACATACTGCTGGGCAAACCCTTCTGATTTCTGAGGCTCACTTTCCCAATTTGTAAACGCTAGGAAATGGCCCCCATGCCATCTCAGGCCTCTGAGGGCTTTGGTATAGAAATTTCGGTGCACAGGGACATGGGCAAAGGCCAGCTAATTACAGAGGAGGGTTGTAGTTGGCCTCTATTCTATCATAAACTCATATGCCCTGATCCTATTCCCCTTTCAGGATCAGTTTCCTGCTAATAACACAAGTCCAGTATAAAGGGTAGCGGGAGACTTATTGAAATATGGGTTTTAACAAAGTTCTTGCAATGCTGAATCACAGAAGAAATGTTTGTGGCCAATCAGAACACTCCTCCTGGGGAGAGGTGAGGGCAGCAGGGAGGATGCCATCCAGAAACACGGACCAGGATGGGAGTTGAGGGGTCTTCCAACCCAGTCTCCCTTGTCCTACTTCACTGCAGCGTTTCTGTGAAAAGTGTGAGGAGGGAAGAAACTCAATGGCAGAACTCAAAGGAGCAGCCAACCCAGGCGGGCAGTGGCTGAAGTGGTTGGTGAGGAGAGGGCTCTTCCTCATCACTACATTCCCTAATTCAGATGTCCAAATTCTCTCCTATGAAACGTGGCCGTCAAGAGTACTCTCAGGCCAAAACCGGTTTGGCTCAGTGGATAGAGTGTCGGCCTGTGGACTGAAAGGTCCCAGGTTTGATTCCAGTCAAGGGCAGGTATCTTGGTTGCGGGCACATACCCCAGTAGCGGGTGTGCAGGAGGTGGCTGATCGATGTCTCTCTCTCATTGATATTTCTAACTCTCTATCCCTCTCTATTCCTCTCAGTAAAAAATCAATAAAATATATATTAAAAAAAGAGTCCTCTTAGAATCAAAGTTCTGAGAAAACTCTACCCAATGTCTGCAAAACCACCTGCAAACCTGGTGGAATCCACAGCCATCCTATATCTAACCTATATCCTATATAATAAAAGCCTAATATGCAAATTGTCCCCTGCACTGGGAGTTTGACCGCTTGCTATGACATGTGCTAACCACGAGGGGGCAGCACGGAACATGGCAGGTGTCAGCAATAAGCCACTGGCAGTGGGAGCAGTGTAGGTGCTACTGGCTCCATGGGGCTTCCAAGTGAGCCAGGCCGAGGCTGCTGGGGCCACAGGGGCTGGCTGGGATCCCCATGGGTTTGCACTGGAGCTGGTCTGCAAGGCTGGCTGGGACAGAGAGCCCTGCCCACCAGCCTAGAGGCCCACACTCAGCCCAGCCTACATTGTCTGGCCGAGCTCACCGCATCTCCATATGGGGACTTGGGGGCGTGACTCAGGTGGAGGGGTGCGTGTGGGGGCCTGGGGACCCAGTTGCTGCTGCCCAGGTCCCAGAAGTTAGCTGCCCTTTCCCCCCAGATCAGCAGTTCTCAACCTGTGGGTCCCGAGACCCCTAAGACCATCAGAAAACACAGATATTTACATTATGATTCACAGCAATAGCAAAATTACAGTTAGGGAGTAGCAACGAAAGTAATTTTATGGTTGGGGGTCATCACCACATGAGGAAATGTATTAAAGGGCCGCGGCATTAGGAAGGTTGAGAACCACTGCCCCCAGATGCTCACACTTCTATCACCGGCCAGGCCTAGGGACCCCCAACCTGTGCACAAATTTCATGCACCGGGCCTCTAGCTGTCCTATAACGTCCTATAATGCAGACATGTCCCTGAGAAGTTCCAGTCCTCAGTGGTGGACACAGATACCCAAATACAGATGCCCGAAGAGATGAAGGGGTCACCAGGGTTTTTTTTTTTTTTTTTTTTTACAAACTGAAGACATTCCACCTTATCCTTCCCACCTCCCTGAATCTGCCGGCCAATTAGCATTTGTCATCCCTCCCTGGTGTCTTTCCCCGGATCAGGTATCCAATTTTTTTTGTGTGTGTGTGTGAGTAACGAGAAAATGCACGTAAGCATCTAAATGCATCCGTGTAGCTTCACAACAAAATAAACCCCTGAAAGTGAAATGTAATTACCAGGTTTACAAAAAAAAAAAAAAAATGCACCCAGGTTTCGGAGCCTATCACATGGCGCGCCTGCCCCCCAAACACTGCCCCTGTTGTGTCGGATAGTGGCAGTGTTGAGCCCGGGAACGGACGCCGAGCCCGCGGCGGCGGTCCCCGCGGCCTCCCGTCTCCGCGGCGGCGGCGGCGGCGGACTCGGGAGCGCAGCAGCCAGCAGCAGCCGCTGGGCCGCGCGGGCGCAGGGGGAGCGGGAGGGGCTCGAGGGGGCGGCCTGGGGGTCCCCCAAGCGGCCTCCACGCACTGTTTTCCTCCTTCCCGGGGCCAGGGCCTCCCTCTTCCCTCCAATTGATCGAAATTCACCGAAAAGCAGAGAGAGAGACAGAGAGGGAGAGAAAGAGAGAGGGAGAGAGTGCGGGAGAGGTCTCCTTCTCCCTCCCTGGCTGCGCCTCCTGGGCCCGGAGCCGGGGGAAGCGGCCCCAGGGCGGAGGGGCGGGCGGCGTCGGCTCCCCCGCGCCCCCTCCCCGCCGGGCGCCGGGTGGCGGTCCCCGCTGGGCTCCGCCGCGCGGCCGCCGCGAGCCTCCCCCTCCCCCGCGCCCGCCCGCCCGCCCGCAGCCTCCCCCTTCCTTTCACCCGGACTCCGGGACTCGGGAGAGGGCGCGGGAGGCGGCACACACGGGCCCGACCCCACTCGAGCGCTCGCCGCCGGGGACGCGAGAGCGGGAGGCGAGGGGACGCGGCGGGGGCGCGGGGCGGGCGCGGCCATGGAGCGGCGGCGGCGGCGGCGGCGGCTGCACTAGCGACCGCGGACCGGCGAGCGGGCAGGGCGGGCAGGGCGGGCAGGGCGGACCGGCGGGCAGGGCGGGCAGGGCCGATCGGCCCCGCGGAGCGGACTGCACAGCTCAGCACAAGCGCCCCGGCCCTCCGCGCGCCTCCTCCTGCGAGCCCGGAGCCGGTAACATTTTTTTATTTTTATTATTATTTTAAAGCTCCCCTCCGCCTTGGAAGAAAAGGAAAAAAGAATTAGCCTTTAATCGGAGAGACGGGATTCTCCATCACTCTCATCATCATCATCATTTTTATTTTATTTTTATTGTTATCTTTATTTTTTAATTTTTTATTTTTGGAGGCGGCTGCTGCTGAAACCCGCCAGCTCGCCACGCGCCCCCGGCGAGGGTGTGCGCGGGGGTGCGCGCGGCTGTGGGTGAATGTGATCACTCCAGGACTCCTCGGGCTCCGGAGACGCCATTTTCCCCCTTGATATCTCTCTCTCTCTCTCTCTCCTCTCTCTCTCTCCGCTTTCTTTCTCTCTCTCTCTCTCCGCGAACACCGGCGGGCGGCAGAGGCGGCCGCGCCGGGCGGGAAGCGCGGGGCCGGCCCCGGGCGCCTGCCGCTGCCGCCGCCGCCGCCGCCGCCTCCGCCGCCTCCGCCGCGCGCCCGGGGGCTCCCGCGCCCCGCGAGCCAGGGCGGCCGGCCCGCGCGCGGCTCGCCGTTTTGACAGATGCTCATCGCCATGGAGTGGCCTCGGCGGCTGCACCTCCTTTGGGGGCTCGGGCGAGCCACGGGAGCCGGGATCTGAGCGAGCGCGGCGGGCAGCGGAGCCGGAGCCCACGCCGGGACATGGGTGAGCACGCGCGCCGCGACCTCGGCCCCGGGAGCCCTGCGCCCCCGTCCCCCTCCCGGCTCCCGGGGCCCCGCACGTCGGGGGCCGGGGCGGTGTGTGTGTGTGTGTGTGTGTGTGCGCCCCGCACGCCAAACTTAAACGTCGCCTCGCCCCGGCTTTGACTTTGCCACCGGGGCGGGAAGGGGAGGAAAAGGGGGTCGCCGAGAGGGGCGCGGGCTGCCCGCGGGGGAGCGCGATGCCGGCCCGCGGGCGGGTGGCGGGCCGGCGGGCCAGCGAGCGATGCCGGCTCCCTTTGGAGCGGCCCGTTGGTGGAAGCGGCGATGGTGGAAGCTTTGGGGCTGGAGGGGCTGCGAGCTGATGGAGTTTCGCCTCCTCCAACCCCCCTCCCCCGCCTCCTGTGCACCCTCCCTCGGTCCTGCCGCCGCCGCTGGCTGCCAGGGCCGGCTGGTGTGGTGCTGCTGGTGGAGTGGACTTGCAGGGGGAGGGAGGAGGGAAAGGGGGTGGTGGAAAGGCGGCAGGATTTTTTTTTCCTTCTTCTTCTCTTCTCTCTTTGTAACTTGCAGGTTAAGTGGAGCTAGAGAGCTACGTTGTAACCTAGTTGGGATATTTTTTTTTTTGCGGGGGGAGGTGGGGGGAGAGGAAATGTATCAGAATCTAAACGAGTCCTTAATAGAAAGAAGAACAGGGAAGAAGTGGTCCAGCCAGCGAAGGTTGGTGTGTGTGCTTGTGTTGTGGGCTCTGTGTGTGTGTGATAGTCTTTTTTTT